>JBBMKE010425768.1:0-10637 GCA_037834125.1 Lippia alba | reverse complement strand
CGTCGACCGGTATCCAGTCATTTAACAGCCTCCACAAGAAGACCATTATTGTAGGAGTGAGATTGGTCGACCATATCATCTTGAAAATGTCCGGGACAGCTTTGGAGCATCTTGTTCATTCCCATGCTGTACGCAGGGAAAAACATCCATCATTGCTACCACTCCAAAGTCCCTTGTCCTCCCTGCCCACGTTTATAGGAATATCCATAACCTCGTTTGCTAAATCCTCATCCAGAGCCTGCATCAATGTATCCCTACTCCATGCACCGTTATTAATGAAATTCATAACGTGCATTTTCTGGCATGGGCCAATTATCCTTTCGGAGAGAGGTTTCCGGTGAAACCATGAATCTTTCCAAAAGTCTAGCTTTCCAATTCCTATGCTCCAGAAGACGTCATTCTCTATATGCCTTCTAACTTTGCATAATCTTTGCCAAGTTGGAGAGTGGTGGATCGCCACCGGTGCATACTTTGGATGATGTCCTTTGCAATATCTTGCTAGCATGTATCTAGACCATAATGAATTAGTAGTTCTCATTCTCCACCACAACTTATAGGTGTAGGCTCTAACCATGTCGGCTATATTTCGAACTCCTAACCCACCCTCTTCCACCGGAAACGAGAGTAAATTCCAAGTGGTCCAATGTATCTTCTGATTTCCTTCTCTCGATCCCCAAAAAAACTTGTTGAGCATAACTTCTATTTTCTGAATTACCGAGGCTGGTGGCTCAATAATTTGGAACATGTGTGTAGGAAGGGCCAATAGTATTAACTTTATGAGCTGTAGCCTTCCACCATGAGACAAGTAAGAACATTCCCAGCCATTGATCCGACTTCTAAATCTGTTAATGAGATCATCATATAAAACAATCTTCTTCCGTCCTCTGTAAAGAGGTGCTTCGAGGTACTTGAATGGCAGTCTTTTCTCCCTAAAGCCTAAAGTTCCCCGAACTTCCGAAGCCGCTGCCCTGTCATTATTACCTATAACAAAGAAACTTTTGTTAGCATTAATTTTTTGACCTGAGACCGATTCATAATGTGAAATTAAATGTTTTATTCCCTGAAGAGACAATGGTCTGCTATTAGTAAACACAATGGTGTCGTCAGCATAAGCCAGATGTGAGATATGTATCTCCGAAGGAGTCTTGAATCTCGCCTTAGGTTGCTCCTGCATGTACCTATTCAAAGAGCGCGCAAAATAGTCAGAGGCAATAACGAACAATGAGGGTGATAGGGGGTCTCCTTGACGAAGCCCCCTAGAAGATTTAAAAATTCCCGAACTAGAACCATTAATAAGAATCGAAAACCAACAGTTAGATATACAATTCCGGATCCAATTCACCCATTTCAGCGAAAAACCTTTATCCAAAAGCACATTATATAAGAACTCCCAACGAATCCTATCATATGCTTTTTCCATATCAAGTTTCAACATAACGTTTTTTATTCTGCTTTTGTTATCAAGAGAATGGGCCATCTCTTGTGCTAGTAACACATTATCACTAATCACCCTTCCGTTGACAAAACCACTTTGATTTTCTTCAATAATCTTTGGGAGTACTGAAGTAAGCCTATTATTCAGCACTTTCGTAATGATCTTGTTTGACACATTACACAGGCTTATCAGGAGGTAGTCACTCCAGTGTGTCGGAATTTCAATCTTGGGAATGAGAACTATAGAAGTGGCAGTAAACGACATGGGGAATTTAGTTCCATTAAAGAAATCCATCACTGCCTCAATTACGTTTTCACCTATGCAGTCCCAAAAAGTTTGATAAGATTTCGCGCCGAAATCATCCGGTCCAGCCGCGCTACTTGGATTAAGCTCAAAGACTACATTTTGGATTTTCTCCTTGGTTGGTTCCTCATCCAAAAATGTCAAGTCCTCCTCTGTAAGTACTCTTTGCATCCTTTCCAGCTCACCGTTGATGTCATCTTCATTATCTAGGGCCGATAGGAGGCTTCTAAAATATCCCTGTGCTGATTCTCTAAATTGGCCCGGATCAAAGATCTCTTCTTCCCCTTCTTTAATCACTGTAATCCTATTCCAAAACTTCTTCTTTTTGACTAGGGAGTGGAAATACTTAGTATTTCTCTCCCCTTCATTAATCCATTTGCATACCGCCTTTTGTCGCCAAAAATCTTCTTCCATTGCAAGAACTCGATTTCTTTCAGCTATTGCCTTGTTCCAGTTGATCAGGTTCTCGTCGGATGGACAATTATCAAACCTGTTTTCCGCCTCCAGCTCAGATTTCTCCGCCCCCTTTAACCTGTCAAAAACGTTTCCAAAAACAGTTTAATTCCAAAGTTTTAGGTGGGCTTTCAATCTCTGGAGCTTATCAGCAAGTCTTCTCATCCCACGGCTACTAATAGGCAACTTCCAGTTTGCATTGACCGTAGGTTTGATATCATAGTGCCTCAACCACATATCTTGGAATCGGAATGTTGCCGGATGTAAATGAATTGAATTTGTCATATTGAGGAACATCGGACAATGGTCAGACGAGCTTTTGGCGAGATGTTTCACATTTGTTTAAGGAAAGATATCACTCCAAGCCTCATTCACCAAGATTCTATCAAGACGTTTCCAGCATCTCTTATTAGTCCAAGTAAAGGGTAATCCGTCCACAATTGGCTCAATTAGTCCGCACCCATTTATGAAGTTTCCAAATTCAGACATGGATTGAATATCAATGTCTATGGCATCTTTAGTCTCTTCAACAGTCCTCACAGTGTTAAAATCACCACCTATAAGCCATGGATCGTTGCAATTTTGAGTTTCAAAATACTCCCAGATGTCTCTTCTCGCAACTGTATTACAACGGGCATACACAATCGTGAGCAAGCAGGTTTTATTAAGAGATTTCCAGTGTGCCTTGAGGTAAAGGTATTGTCTGTCGTCCTTGATCACCTCAACCTCCATGTCCTTGCAATAAAGAAACCAGATGTGATTAGAAACATTGTGAATAACATTGCTAAAATTAAATTTACGACAAATAGCAAAACTATCTAACTGAATCATAGGTTCAAGAATCGCAATAAAGCTGAAATTATTCTTTTTACACATATTTTTAAGGGAGCGACGGTGAGCAGGTTTTCCCATCCCCCTAATATTCCAAATAAGGCCGTAATTAATCATGATAAAACCTGTTTGATGGCCAACGACTTTGTAGTTCCTTTAGGGCCAGATTTGCAGATTTTGGTGGTCTACCACGCCTCTTTTTCTATACTACCGGAGAGAAGCCATCATTGTCTGATTCAGCAGTTCTGTGTAAGGCAAGTTGTTTGAGGTCTGCATTATCCTCAGATTCCTGAGCTCCAACCCCTTTTTCAAGTTCGCTAGCAGCATGTTCGCTTCGTTCGTCTGCTGGGATATCATCATCTGATTCCTCCGTGTTTTCCTCATTGTTCACCTGCTCATGTTCAGAATCTTCATGTTCGCTTTCTTCATTGTCAGCCATGCCTGCTATTTGTTCTGCTTCTATGCCACTCGGTTGAGATGGGCCTGCAGCAGGTACAGGAGGTACGACCTCTTTATTCTTCAACTTCCAGACTTTATTCTTGGTTTCTAACTTTTTCGGCTGCGCTGTTGGTTCTTTCTATTCCTGAGTATTCAGTTCTGCATCTTCCTTGTTGTTTTTTGTGTTCTTTTCCTCTTGACCGTCTCTGTTACCTTGTATCACCTGTCGAAGATCCGTTTGTTCCGTTTCCACAACTACCGAATCATGGCAGTCCTTCTTATTATGTCCAAGCCTTGAGCATCGCCGACAATAGGATGAGAGTCCCTCATATATTATTGGCTGCACTAGTGTTCCTCCATTAAAGCCAATGCTGATTTTGGTTTTCAAGGGTTTGAGCAGATCAAGTTCCACGCATGCTCGGGCATAATCCGGCCTGTTGCAATCATATGTTCCGTCGTCAATCCCTAGTGGTTCTCCGATTTGACTCATTATGTCATGTAGAATATCCGGATTGAAAAATTGAGTTTTCAACGCAGCTAATCTTATCCAAACCGGCGTGATCGATGATTCCACCTTTGGATTGAAAGTGGGAGTCCATTTGAGGACACGCATAGGGTATCCGTCAAAGTTTAAGATCCGTCGTAGCCAAACTTTGGAATAGTCCTCTTCACAGCTTAAACGGATCAGAACGTGTTTAACGTTCAGAATACCTATTTTGAACTCTCCTTTGAGCTCTAACTCCATGAAGAGTTCATGGAGGCGAGCCTTTGTTGTAATTTTTCGTTTAATAATGAATAAATAAATTGAGTGAAGTGTCTGATTTTGAACATTGATATTTTTTTTCTTTTATATATATTCATTATTTTTGAAATATTCTTATACAAACCAACTTTTGATGTGTACGCTAAGGATGGTGTGAAACTAAGTCAGTGGATACGTAAGAGATTCAACCGAGGAGCAATTTTTTTGTTAATTTTTCCATAGAATTACATGGGCAAAAAGAAAGATGAATTTACTTAAAATCATCTCTATTTTTAATTATAATCATCTCTATTTTTACTTATAATCAATCGGCCGGTTTGGATTTCTTACTTCATTCACCAATACACGACAAGTGTATGATGTATAATTGATATTAGGAAAGAGAAATAATTGTGTTATAAATTTTTTTAAAGGATTCTCTTTTTTAATATCAATTATCCATCAAATACTTGGCGTGTATTATATTGATAAATGAATCAAGAGATTAAAACAGGAAAATGTAGCAAGAAACCAAGTGTATTGGTAAATGACACATAAGATGAAACAAGAAAATATAGTAGGAAATCTGGACGGCAATACAAGATATGAAAGAAAATCTTGAAAACGTATACAAAAGAAAATTCAGAAATCCTATCAATTATTTGCGTTTTTCCAGTTGGATTACCAAGTGGTTTTTTTTTATTTCTTGTTTCATATAGTTTTATTTATTTTTTACTAAAATAAAAGATCTCCCTCTTAATTTGAATTTTATATTGAGATATGTGGTCGGCTTGTCAACATAACGATGGCATGGACTCTTATCACAATAATATTTTTTTTATTTCTATATATTGATAAAATAAATTATAGATTTTGTTAGAGAATGTTGAAATGAAAGAAAAATGAATGAGCATATTTGATTATTGAGAGAAGGGATATGGATAAATGAAAGAATTGAATATTATTAATCATGGTTAGACCTTTAACTGAATTTGATAATTGTTTTCTTTAATTCAAATTTTAACTGATTTTGTAGGTTGGTTAAGTTGGGTTTCCTTTATCAAAAGTTGAAAAAAATTTAGATCGGTCGAACTTATCAAATTATAATATGACAAGTGTTTTTATAGTTAACATTTGATTTATCACTGTTAATAATTTATTTATTAATGACATGATAAGTATAAAAAATTCAATAAATTTTAAAATTATAAGAAAAAAAGAAAGGATAGAAAAGGAAAAAAAAAAGAAAGAAAATTTGGCGTTTTGCATGATTATGAGTGATGACTGCAACTGGTTGGCCGGAGACGCTGCCAATTTTATTTTGAACAACGTGAATTTTTTGCAAATATTAGCCACCACAACCTTTTTAGTTATATATATATATATAATGACCCTGGAGTTGAGTATGCTCTCTCAAGTAATTAGGGACACATTCGTGAACAACGCTTGCAGTTCCCATACTCAAGTCAGTAGCCTGTGCGGCTGTAGGGAACCACTCAATAGCATAGACGAGAGAATTCTTTGAGCAAGATTGAGCAACACTTTTATGGCCGCTTCCTAGGGTATATCAGTCAAATCAAGTAGTTAGAAGTTGAGTATGCTCTCTCAAGTAATTAGGGACACATTCGTGAACAATGCTTGCAGTTCCCATCCTCAAGTCAGCAGCCTGTGCGGCTGTAGGGAACCACTCAATAGCATAGGCGAGAGAATTCTTTGAGCAAGATCGAGCAACACTTTATGGCCGCTTCCTAGGGTATATCAGTCAAATCAAGTAGTTAGAACTTCGGATGATGATCAAGGGTTTTATAACAAGGAAAGAGGTTGTTGTCCTAGTCCTGTACAAAGGGATTCGTGCATTAAGCTCAGGAATACATTTATTTACTAATATATATGATCGTCGGTCAAAGTTATATTTTTCCTTTGAATTTTTTATATATATCCTATGAATTTCATTTCGCACCGGAAACTATTCTAGGAAAAGCTTGAATCCGTTCCGTTCGGATAATGATTGGTCTTGGTTTGACATGGTGTACGTGTTGTTAGGTATGATTTATGAGAGATTCTTAAATATGCAACGCCAGCAAAAGGTTGGGAATTCTTTATTTATTTATTTATTGTTCCACCTGAGGCCCTAAAAAGGGTCAAAGAGGACAGTTACATCCTCAATAAGTCGGCCAGAGGCCTATCCCAAACCATGCAAGCAGATTCAATACCATGTCTCGTCTTAGCTAGTTTTTCAACGCTCTCATTGCATTTTCTGAAAACATGAGTGATCTTGGAATTCCATGGTATCTAGAGAAGCTTTCGGCAATCATCAATGATGTTTTTCAAAGGGTGAGCGTCGATGTCCTCCGTCGTAACCCATTGTAGCACCATTTAAGAGTCAATCTCCACCCCAGTTCTCAAGTAACGTCTCTCTCAAGCAATCTGCAGCCCCTTTCGAAGTCCAAGGAGCTCCGCGACATTGATAGAAATGCCGCCCAGTTTCATGGACCCACGAGCCACTTTCCCTCATCATCTCGGATTAACCCTCCCGTCGCTACTTTCTTTGTATAACAAAAGTAGCTGCCATCTGAGTTGAGTTTAACCCAACCAGCCGCCGATTTCTGCCAAGTGAAACTAGCTCTACTCTTCCCCACAATCCGCTATTGGCAACAAGTTTCAAGCTCTTGTATGCTCTTACAGATCCCCTTCCACGCCCTCGAGGCTGTCGGCTTAGGTTGATGATCGAGCATGTCTTCTTTCTTAAGATACTTCGTTCGAAAGATACAGCTCGAAATGGTATCCTTTTCTCGAATCATACGCCAACCTATTTTCGCAGGAACAGCAACATTCATCTTGCGTCTTTTGATGCCTTTTCCCAACCAAGTGGGTTCGTTTTTTGGAAATATCGGGTGCCCCAAAGAAACGTACTCTTATTGAGTTGATCCAATTTCTCACACACATAATTTGGAAACCAATGAGTGTGCATGAGATAAACGGGCATAGAATTCGTGACGGATTGAATTAAAGTCGTCCGACCCGCCGAATCCAAATTCCCGCGAGTCTGTCTTTCACCTTTTCAACGACCGATCCGAAAACTTCCCTTTGATTTCTTCCAACAAACAGTCTGACCCCCAAGTAGTTCCCCAGATTCTCGGTGGTGGGGATCTTAAGGATATTACTGATTGAGAATAATATTACTCAAGGATATCCTTTTACATTCCTAGCTCTTAAAATTATTTGATATCGATGCAGTCGAGTTTAATTAATTCATATTTATTGGCTATATGTGCTTAACTATATATTTGGAGGAAATTGAACTCTCTATCTTTATTTTTATTTTCTTTTTTGTGGAATTATTGAACTTGAAATCGCCTACAAGTCGAGTATAGATAATTTAAAAGAGCTTTGAGCCCTTTCCTTTTAGGCCTTTAGTCTCCGTCGTCACACTTAAATTAAGAATATTTTCTTCTCTTTAAGTTTGTATAGATTTTATATTCCATTAGTCTTGTGATGATGAGCATTTCCATTTTATATTCCATTAATCTTGAGATTTTATATGAATGAGCATATTTGATTATGGATAAATGAAGAATTAAATATTATTAATCATGGTTAGACTTTCAACTGAATTTGACAATTTTTTTCTTTAAATAAGATTTTAACTGATTTGTTCAGGAATTTTTTGTTAATTCTACCATAGAATAACAGGGGCAAAAAGACAAGGTGAATGTTTGTTTATCATCTCTACACCTCTATTCTTACTTATAATCAGTATAGGATATGAAAAGGATGGCTCTAGGGAGAGAACCCTTTCCGTCTCTCTCTAGCGAGGAGTTCGACCAAATGAGAAGAAGCACGAAAAAGTTCAAATCGAATTCAGGATGGGATAATCAATCCACGGAGGCAAATGACACAGAAATGAACGTAGATCAATCACCAATAGGTGAGCAACGCAATTCATACATGAATTCTCTGTTAGGTCAGAGGGCCGAAGATCCAAAGTTTTGCGAGAACGTTATGGAAAATCTAGATAAGATCCGCATTATAGAACCGTCGGAGGAACGTCCATATCCAAGGATTATCATTGATGACGACTACCGAGAAGAACTCCAGTCGGAATGGAAAGATACTCTCATTTTATGAATTCTGGGCAGGAGTGTGAATATAAACCTTCTATCCACGCGCATTGAAAAACTTTGGAATTTGAAGAGATCCTTTGATTTGGTTGAATTGGGACATGGTTGTTTCATCCTAAAGTTAGGGGACAAAGAAAAGGCTTCGTTTATCTTGACGGAGGGGCCTTGGGTGGTCTCGGGACACTACCTAATAGTGAGGAAATGGATGCCGAAGTTTCGGGCTTCCAAAGATCGTATAACGACGGCTATCACGTGGATTAGGGTTCCGAAAATGTTCATCGAGTACTACAAGGAGGAAGTGATGTATTGTGTCGCATCGGCTGTTGGAACTCCGATTAAGATAGATCAAAACACTTATTGGGGGGCCAAAGGAAAGTTTGCAAGAGCATGTGTCCAAGTAGACCTCGAAAAGCCACTCCAGAGCATGGTGGAAATTGATGGAACAGTCTACCCAATCATGTATGAGAATTTGCCGGCGATTTGCTTCCATTGCGGTCGAGTGGGACACCGTATCACTAGCTGTCTGGAAAAAGAGAATAACTCCAAAGTGTATGAACACCCCACAAGATCAGAGCCGGAGCGACCACCGGAGAATCCATCTAAACCAGTTTACGGAAGTTGGATGATTGCGAACAAAGGGAGACGAGCAAGACCTGCCGGAACAAATAGTAAAGCGCCGGAGCCGGCAAGACAACCCACTGCTAATGGAAACCGTTAAGAGATCTTCGCCGAAAAGAAAACAGAGGAGGAAAATCAGGAATCAGACGAGATGGGGGACGATATTATCTCAGCGGCGAAAATTGTAGAAGATAATACTAAAATCACAAAAAACACGGGTAATCAGAAAGTGGGAAGAAATAGGAAAGGAAGAAATAACCATGCTGGGCCAAATATTGAGCAGTCACGTAACATGCACACAAGCCCACCGATTAACCCCAATGAGGTCCGTATGCCGGTAGTGGCCAAAACGAATACTGAGGCCCAACACCATATGGTGTCGTACCACAACCCTATAGCAACTTTAGATACGGACACTGAAGTGGATACGGCCCATAGAACAGAGGGTAGAGCGGTGAGAAGGAAAATTCCCCTCGAGCGTTGGAAAATAACAGTCCCTAGAGGCGAGGGCAGCAGTACTTCGAACTGGTTACCAGAACAGAGTACACACCAAGAGAGGGTAACGTGGCCACAAGATTGAAATGTTCCCGTGGCGCTCGAGCTCGACCCGGGAGACGGGAAAGAAAGAAGTGGCTTGGAAGAGATGGAAGTAGTACAGACCCAAATTGAGAAACATGCATACGCCAGTGTCCCTGGAACTGAGACAAATCCGCCTCAATAGGGTTTGTGTGACTTTGATCATTGTTTTGATGAAGATTATCAGCTGGAATTGCCGAGGTGCCGGAAGTGACGACTTCAGGCGTAATCTTAAGGAGTTAAATACGGTACATAAACCGGATGTGATTTTTCTTTTGGAGACGAAAGTCTCAGATGAACGAGCAAGAACCATTAGCCAGCGTTTGGGGTTTACAAATAACTTTCGGGCCCCAACTCAAGGTCGAAGATGAGGAGTTTGGATGCTATGGAATGAAAACAGCTTTACGGTAGAAATTCTGGGTGCTTCACTTCAGTCGGTGCATGCTTTGATTTCACCGGTCCGGGGGAAAGTTGGATATGCTCCGGGGTTTATGCAAGTCCTAATTATCGGAGGAGAGACGATTTGTGGGAGTCCCTTAGAGAGTTTGATAATGCACATTATCTACCATGGATTCTGGTGGGGGATTTCAACGACATCTTGTACCCAAGCGAGAAAAGTGGCGGGAGAATTGCTGATTGGGGGTGTTGCAACAAGTTCAAGGAACATCTCAACAATTGCAACCTCATGGACTTGGGCGCGTCTGGTCCACTTTTCACGTGGGCTGGAACAACTACTGGGGGGTTATTGGTTAAAGAACGCTTGGACCGTGCTGTGGCTAACACGGAGTGGAGTCTACTCTTTCCAAATCACTCGGTTAGAACACTACCCCGTGTTCACTTGGATCACAGTCCGATAATGGTAAATACGATAAATGTTGATGGAAACACCCGCATCAAACCATTCCGATTCGAGATAGCCTGGGATACGAATGACAGGTGTCGAATCCGTCAAAAATAAATATAAACCTATTAACTACTAAACAATGGAGTATAGTGTAAACAGGGTCGATCCACAGAGACTGGTTGATTTATTTCTAACAATTACAAGTAATTCACGAAAAGTAATAATTAAAGGGGGAGGGGTTTTGATTTATTCTACCTAAATATGCGATTAAAATAA
>JBBMKE010425758.1:0-10638 GCA_037834125.1 Lippia alba | reverse complement strand
ATATATACATACCAGTAATCCCGGGCACATTCATTGTGTGTGCAATAAATTATTATTCAAATATATTAAATTAACTTTTATGTTTATACGCATTTCATAATTATATCTAATATAATTACTAAATTATAATAAATAATAAATTGCATAAAATATCATCATGTTAGTTATAAAAATTAAAATATGAGGGAAAAAGTAAAAATTATAAGAACAAAAAAAAGAAGAATCGAAGTGAGATGAGAGAAAAGAAAAGTAATAGGACGTTATTGAGTGATTAAAAAAGTAAATAAAAATAAAAGAAAAGAATGCACAAAACGGATGAAAAGGATAAATAAAAAATAAAAAGAAGAAAAAAGTCCAAAAGACCAAAAACGGTTGGTATCTGTCTTCTCGCTTAATATAATATTATAGATATTGGCTATGTAAGTTTATTTTCTTATTTCTTGACCTGCTTGAGTGCACATATATATATATATATATGATTTCCAGCTGAGCTGGGTAAGCTTATCGTTGAAACATTTTAATTTCAAAATATATATTCTAGTTTTAGTACGTATTACTATTCATGCAAGGTTCATGAATAAAATAGCCTAACTTATGAGTGGCAGATGCACGCAGACTGCAGGCATGATTCAACAGTACATATTATTAATTAAGTACTGCTACAAACTATAAATTTTCTATTATAATTTCCTTTCTACATTTCCTACTTCATCCATCTAAATGCATATGTCAAATACTAAATACATGAGTGGGCGTTGAAATTAGAAGAAAAAGTATTATTTTAATTTTTTTAATAACAAAATTAATTTTCTCTCTTTATCTCAACTTGATACCGCTGGCGTGTATACAGGGGCAAAACTCATGATTATTGAATAGTGGGGTCAGAAAATTTTAACTTTTAATAGAAAAAATATATTATTAAAAATAAAACATTTCATTTAAAATTATCTGAAAAATTTTACTACTAATAAAAGATATATATTATCCGGAGTTGGGCGTCAAAGGAGAAGATTGCACTGAACTAAATGTTGTTAGGCGGGTATCCTATTGGAGCATCTCCGCAAGTCCTGACAAGCATAATTCCTTCGAGACGAAGCAAGGGCTTAAAGGAATGCGGGAACTGTTGAAACTTTAAGAAGATGAAGCAGACAGGAGAGCAGGAGACACAATTGATTTTATCGTTCCTTATGGGAAGAATGACGGAAATTTCAGAATCTGCTATTCCATATCCTAGTAGAGCTGGCATCTTTTACATCAATTGGACTTGAAGATTTTATAGTTATTTGACTCCTTATATCTCTAAAGTCTCCAAGATCTGCATACATAAATCACAGAGATTTTGATATCGGAGTCAATAACGAACAAGGTTGGACAGGTTACAAAGAGGCAAGGGTTTGGGGCCTCAAGTATGTCGAGAACAATTTGGAGAGACTGGTTCGTGTTAAAACGGCCGATGATCCACAGAATTTCTTCAGGAATGAGCAAAGCATTCCGCCGGCCACTTCACACACTGTGGACAAACAAAGGGGATTAGCATACATTAACTTGGTTTTAACTTTTAATGGCACCTCATTAGCTTCATAGACAGACATATAGATATGTGTGTGCTTATTTTTTGTTAGGTTGATTTCATTGCTTTACCTTTTTTTTTTCCTCAATTAAGAACATCTTATTAATTGATAGCTCGCATTTTGTGGCTGAGTTTTTAGTGCTTTTATTGGATATAAGTTTGGTCTAACTCAAATGATTAAAAAGAGAAATGTATTACACTTGCTATTTGATTGACCACTTTCTTAAATTTTTCACAAATCGCACGACAAGTGCAAAACACACGCTCTCTAGTTACACTAGTTTGGCCAAGCCAAACTTGGGCTAGCTACCCGTAAATTGGTGTTATTAGTGCGGCTGGGCCGAATTTTACATATCGGAGTTATTGGGCTGAAATTAAGAAGATTTTTATTACCTGGGCTAATCTTGTTGGTGTTGGCCGTGCGTGTGTTGTGTTATTGGGGAGAGAGAGAGAGAGAGAGAGCGCTTACTTTGTTGATTCAAAAATATACAGTGTGCCTTAGTTGCTTTGGGCCAAAGAGAGTTGGAGCATGGAAATTAATTAGTTGAGGCCCAAATTGAAGTGCATGATTTGAATTAAATTGAAGATGGGCTTGGACATTTTGTCTATCTGGCCTGTGCTAAGTGACTTGGAATTATTTGAAGGACAATAGAGTTGGTCTTCGGCGACATTTTTCACGCAGTAGGAATAGTCCTTTTTGGACTCGCAGTTTAACTTTGTATGACCCAACTTATGAAGGGCTTGATCCTCAAGTAATAAAATCCAATCGGGATTAGGAGTCCGAAGAGGGAGCTGATATAGGGATGATATTTATATTCTTTGAGCAGCAACTTTGGAGAGGGACGTGACTTTTGGGGACTTTTGAATCGAATACTTGAGCCATTATTTTATTTGAATCGATAGTTCGAGTGGGCTGCTCGAGTCCATTATTTGTAAAATTTTGTATAGGATCGAGTACTCGATCATGCTAGTTGAGTACTCGATTGAGTCTCCCTTTCTTTAAAGTAAAAGTGTGCAACCATTTCACAAAATCTTCACTTGAATCCACACTCCAAAGAAGTCAGTCAAGACATTAAATAAACTAAAAGTATCAAGAATCGACACTCTCTATATTATCCGAAAGTACGTGTTATTAATATAAGATTAAATACATCAGACATTCTACAAATTACAAGTAAAAAACAAAATAAATTTATATATTCTGACTTACATACGGTATTATATAGGATGGATAAATTAATCGAGTAGTCGACTCAGACTCCCTTTCTTTGAAGTATAAGATTGAGTACTCGATCATGCTAGTTGACTCAAACTCCATTTCTTTGATGTATGGGATTGAATACTCGACTCAGACTCCAGTTCTTTGAAGTGAAAGTATGCATACAGAATAAACATCGAATCAAATTCTCAATTAGCAATTCTAATCTTTGACACCCAGCCCGATCACATGTAGTCTTTTTGTGCCTCTTTTGTCCACACTTTGAACAAGTATCGTATCTTTTTATTTCCTCAGAAAGTGTCCGAAAGCGCATCATCCTTTTCTTCCAATTCGCACCTTCAGTGGTGGTGGCTTTACTAATTTAATACCTATATCTTCAAGAAGATCTAAATGTAGCTCTGGAGGTGTAGGGAATATTGTCTCGGAATAGACATGTATGTAATACTTAATAGTGTAAAATTTGGAGCATAAGGAATATAATTTTTGTCCAAACCCTTCAAGGTTTTGCTACCCTTAAGGTCGATAATGCATGGGGCCAGGGTATCTTATCCACTTGGAAGACTTTTCATGTGCACGTCATATTGTTTAAGTCAACCATAACCTCTGTTCTAAGTCCGCGAACAAAAAGTTCATGAGCAGTGAACTGTTGTGCAATTCAACCTTTAGATTTCTCCAAATTACTCCGCAGAACTTTCTCTTTCGATGGCACCTGAATTGTATTGCAATTGATCATGTTCGTTTACCGACTGACGAACCAATTAGCCAAAATTCGTATGATAGACTCAAACAAAGCAGGGATTGGATACTCTCTTTCGAATCTAATCATTGAATTAACAGACTCGGCAATGTTGCTAGTCAGAACATCATACCTGTTTCCTTTAGAATAAACCATGCTCCATAACTCAAAACCAACATCATCTTTCAAATATTCCGCTGCAACTGCAGTGCTTCATGAAATCTTCGACAGTGTAAGGATTGCACATTTTTTGAAATGCTATTTCAAGTTCTCCGATAAGTGTTTCGTACAAAATCCATGATGTGTCTTAGGATAAACCTTAGCAACAACATTTTTAATGAAAATATGTTTATCGGATTTTATACAGAGGTTGTCACTATCAGGTATTATCCTTTTTACATTGTTAAAAAACCAATCCCATGATGCATTATTTTCTGATTCAACCACTGGCCAAGCAATAGGATACGTATGGTTCTCACTATCTTGTGCAGTAGCCAATAGGATAGTACCAACATATTTACCGGTCAAGAAACAACCGTCATCGGCTAACACCAAATGTAAAACCTCGTATGCAAGGGTTAAATGCAACAAGAAAATGAAAAAGCCTACCTTTGTTGTCAAAAACCAATTCAGTGATGCTTCCACCATTCCTACTTGTGAGCATATAACGATATGCATCTATAATTGCATATCCATGCTCAGGTGATCCTCTGACAATATTCTTTACATGTACTCTACCCATCCAGCACTTCCATTAACTAACCTTGAACCTAATTGAGCTTGGACGTACTTTTGAATTTCGCGTGTGTAGGACATTTCCCATCTATAAACAATAGTTTCACTAACTTTCTGATAATTTTTACAGTTGCCTGATGAGTAATATATGTTCCAACCCAAAACTGTGAATCCGATTATACTTTCAGAGGATAAATTTATCAGAATTAGGATATTTAACACATCGAACCCACCACTTGCAATACTTGGAATAACATTTAAGAACAAAAAGGGTTTTTGTTGATTTTATTGGTTGAAATTGGAAGCTTCCCTTACATGCAACTAGGTTGAGCTTCATAATGGCACCTTCTTTGTTTATAAACTCTTCATCATTATTAAAATCCGAACCATCATTCCTCGTATGGCTTTCAATCCCCACCCCTGGATTATCATAACATATGCTGGCTTTTTCCTCATAAAAAATTGATTGGAGACATCTTCCTCGATTACATTTTCAGAGCAATGTTGAAAATCTTTATTACAACAATTTATCATTTCTTCATTTACATCGTTGTCAGCATAGTTAACAAGGTTGTTATCAGGGAGATTGAAGTCTTCAAGGTTGTTATCAAGAAAATTGAAGTCTTCATAATGTCGTTCGAATTGATCTTCATCCTGAGTAAATTCGGTTATATCAATATATTTGGATTTTGTTTTACTCTCCCTCCTATTAACTAAAGCCTTTATAATGGATCTCCAACCAAGTAAACTTGAAGGTCGCGATCAAATTTTATTTCAGTTGGATGACAGGTTGGAGGTGCACTTGTAAGAACATATTTCACATGTATATTATCATGGGAGCAAGAAAACCTGATTGTTCAATAATATCACTTATCAATATTTCAAAAGCAGTCTGATTGTTCACAAATAGATCACTATTTCACATGTATATTATCATGGGAGCAAGTAAACCTGATTGTTCAATAATATCACTTGTCAATATTTCAAAAGCAGTCTGATTGTTCACAAATAGAGCACTATTTGCTTATTGTTTACAACCCAATTCCAACACATAGATTCTTCTTCCCACACTCCATATTCAACTCCAGCAACAAATTTTGACAAAACCCAGTCGCCATTCCTACACACAATCAAAATTAAGATGTAATTAACCATGCATGCAGTAGAAAAAAAAAATGCTTGATCGACTTGTCGACATATAGAATCGAGCACTCGACACATTATTGAGTACTCGATAACGAACCCAATCTCATGTTGGAAAGAATCATTAAGTGAACTGAAAACACATATGAACCGAAATCATTCAAAACTTAAAATTCAGAAAAAAAAAATCCATACGAACTGAAATCGTTCTTACCTTTGATTGTTATTGTTTGACATTGTCCATGTAATGAGAGAAATATGATATTTAGTGTTCTTTGATGAACAATCGAAGAGTTCGAGCGCAGCGATCGGAGAAATTTTAGAAAATTTGGGTTTTTTCATTGCACAATAACTTTACATGCAAAAGGCCAAATAGTGATGAGTCAAAGCAACTTAAATCTCGTGGATCATGATTCGTATAAATTATTGATATCCGATTTTAAAAACCTATCTTACAGGATTTCATCAGGATTCAGGTTTGGATTATTAGCTTAAACTTGAATTTCGTGGATCATGATTCGTATAAATTATTGGAGATTAAATAACTAGGCGGAACATTGTTGATGGATTATTTAAATATATCTCATGACTAACAGCATGAGAAAACATTCCAATACCTTTTCTTTTTAAGTTTATAAAAGACAATTTCAAATATATTATCAGGCTATGTCTAGTTACCCTAATTATTATTACAACCTACGTGATAAAATAATCTATTCACACCGCATGGAAAGACCTAGGTAGTTGAGCAAATTATTGATGAGTCCAAGGTTTCAATTTTCATAATTTTATACTTTTCCACCTAAATTGGATTTTTCGGTCAAATTGTTCTCACTAAGACATCATGTTACATGTACGCAACACATGTCTAAAGTGACGGTATTTTGGTATTTTTCTATAGCAATTGGTTAAAAAAAAGGTGGTACAATCTAAAAAATAATTTTATTGATCACGTTTTTCCTTAAATATTTCACAAAATTTAAATCTTTTAAAAAATAAATAAATTAAATGAACAAATATTACTAATTATATATATATATATATATAACAGGCCGAAGATAGGCCCAGAACCCTGCCTAGCTAGTCAAATCGGGATTGTAATTTGTTCGGGAACCTGGGGTAGAGATGGGGAACTCTCACAATAGGGAAAAATAAATGGCATTAGGGATTCTCAAAGTCCGAGTACTGACAGTTGGAAAAAATAAAGAAAAATTTAGAATAGATAAAAAAGTTCAATAAAAAGAGGAAAAAGGGGAGGCAAGACTCGAGTGGGAATCGTCCCTTATAAAATAAAGAGCGCCACAGCTAGACAAATTCGAACACACACCGGAGTAATGAAATATGATAGATAAATTGCTTAGAAACCGAATGTTTGGGCGCATGTTTATGGTGTGATCATATAAGGTTGAACATTTAATTTACAAGGATCTTAAATAATAGCCCTTCACGCTGTATGAGTTTTGCTTAAAATGGAGTTTTTGCTTAAAATGATTATGTCTTTTTTTTATAAAGGCTTGTGTTATCGGTTAGTTATAAATGAGACGGGGGCTCCGATCTGATAATGATCTTATTATCTCATTGATCAAATTTATTTTTTTTAATGGTAATTTGCTATATATTTCACTTTATTTGAGGTCATTCATTGACCATTGTGTACGTTTGCTTGTTTGCTTTTGTTTAATATCTGGAACGATATTTGCCGAGTAAATGGTTTGCATTTCATTAATTTCTGGAACGATGTATATTGGCGAAAATTAATGATAATATGAGATTGTGATTTGCGAAATGAACAACTATTTACATCAAGATTAAAATATTAAAAAAAAATAAAATAAAAATTGAACGAACGAAGATAATAATTCTCTCCTGAAAAAATTGCAAAATTGGCGTACCATCTCTCTCATTTTATCCGATCTGTTATACTAACTTTTTCGGTAACGAAAAAACCCCACAACTTATTAAATAATGCAAATTAGTGCATTTTTTTTACCCGAATAACCCGAAACCCGCCGGAAATCCGACCCATTTGTACATGGTCCACTAAGAAAAGGATCGGATTTCCGGCGGGTTTTGGCTTATTTGGGTAAAAAGTGCACTAATTTGCTTATTTTAGATAGTTGTAGAATTTTTTTACTACTAAAAAAGTTAATATACCAAAACGACTAAATTAGAGGAGATGGTATACCAATTTTATAATTTTCCCTCTCTACTTGTATAATTTGAAGCTTAAATAAGCCACTTTCAAATATATTATCTACCTGGAAATCTGAGCCCTTCATTTTTAGGGTCTCTCCAATCTGAACATATTAATGAGCTAAAGTATCTTTTAATTAGATAGGCAAAGATCCGGCCATTAAACAATTCAGCAAGATTAATTTATACTATTAATATTTTGGGATAATTACATTCAACTACCCTGATGTTTGGCCTAATTACAATTCTTGCATATTTATAATATAATCCCTAATAGTTGTCGTTCGTAATTCAATTCATAAAAACCAAATATTATCTCTTTGTTATATTCTACGGTGGCCGTGAATTAATTCAAGTTTCCCAATCTATTGATCTCCATGAGTACACATGATTTCCAGCTGGCGGAATTCATTTGGTGCATAAAAAAGTATTTCTATTTCATGTGATTGTGCCTATAAATGAAGGGAAGCATTCCATTCAATTGCACCCAACTAGCAAAGAATGGCAAATCCAATTATATTCCTTTTCCTTTCTGCAATACTCTCCTCCTTCTCCCTTCAAACTCAGGCGGCCCAATACCAACTCCACAATGATTTCGGAAAATGTCTGTATCTTCACCCTGCAAATTCCAAAGGTATCTATACCCCAAATAACCTAATATTATTTTCTTCAACCACCACTCTCGGACCTCACGTCATTGTTACACCCGACCATGAATTCCAAATCCATTCCGTCCTTCTCTGTGCCGAGAAGACGGGAATGCAAATCCAAACACGTAGCGGAGGCCGTAACATCACATCCGCACCTTCACGAGATCCGTTTATCATCCTTGATTTGGTAAACTTGAACGAAGTAACAGTTGATGCCGACAGCAAAACTGCATGGGTTCAAGCTGGTGCAACACTCGAACAACTCAACAGTAGAATCGCTGAGAAAAGTAAAAGGCTAGCGGTTCCTGCTGGAGTAGGTTCCGCTGTTGGTGTTGGCCGCCATTTCAGTGGATCGGGTGACCTTGTGGATGCACGCGTAGTGGATGTTGAAGGGAGGATTCTTGACAGGGAATCCATGGGCGAGAATCTTTTCTTGGCTATCATCGGGGGCGCTGAAACTCCCAGTTTTGGAGTTATAACAGCTTACAAAGTGAATTTGGTGACAGTTCCAGAGTTTATTTCCCTGCCTTCTGACACCAAAACCTTTGAGCAAACTGCAGCAGAACGTAAGTGGCAATCTACAGAAAGAGTATCTGAAAAGCTCAATCAAACTTTTCCGACGTTGGGCGACCATCATGAAAGGTTTCGTAACTGTTTCTTTAATATCTACGGGCTGTCCAAAATTTCTTACGAACAAGACAACTCTTCATATGAGGAAAATCTGGGATCTTCCATCCAGAACCTGAGATTCCAATTACCCAGTACCCCAAAACCGTTGTTTATAATAACCCCCAATACGGAAAACCAAGTCCAAATTCTAATATACTGTGCCAAATTGGGTGGTATCAGGTATGCAAATAAGAATCCGAAGCGGGGGGCATGATTATGAGGGATTATCGTATGTTTCAGAAGTCCCATATGTGATACTTGATATGAAAAAACTCCATGAAATTACAGTGGATGCTGAGCAGAAAACGGCCTGGGTTGGAGCAGGTGCAACCCTTGGCGAGTTATACTTTGCGATCTCTGAGAAAAGTAAACTCTAGGATTTCCCGGAGGTATTTGCCCGACTGTTGGTGTTAGTGGACTTATCAGCGGAGGAGGCTATGGCATGATGTCGGCGAAACATGGCGTGTCAGCAGATCATGTGATTGATGTAAAAATTGCTGTTGCTCGCGGCAGTATCCTCGACAAAAGTACAATGCCTGAAAATCTTTTCTGGGCCATTAGGGGTGGTGGAGGAGCCAGTTTCGGTGTAATTCTTGCATGGAAACTACAATTGGTAGATGTTCCAGAGAAGGTCACTGTTTTCAAAATCTCCAGAAATGAGAATCCTGCTCAACTAGTTAACAATTGGCAACAAATTGTAAACGAATTTGACAGAGAATTGTTTATCGAAGTCGTCCTATCAAAAAAGGAGAGTTCCGCCGAGGATACAGGAAATAAAGTAGATCTTACTTTTCAAGCACTTTACCTTGACGAACGTAGCGGTAGCAAGTTGATCTAACACATGAAATCTAAATTCTCTGAACTGGGCCTGAAAAAAGATGAATGCAAGGAAATGTCCTGGATCGAATCCGTCGTGTATTTTGTTAAAAGAATTTTATGAAACCCCTGAGGGTTTGCCGAAGAGGACTAAGGCTATGTCCGCAAACTTCAAAGCAAAATCAGATTTCGTGCCCAAAGCCATTGATGATTCCGGACTCCAAGTCTTGTGGAAAATACTTGATGATGAGGAAGCCGAACTAGCTCGGGTCGAGCTGAGCCCGAATGGTGGAAGACTGTCTGAAATTTCAGAATGATTCCGGACTCCAAGCTTTGTGGAAAATACTTGATGATGAGGAAGCCGAACTAGCTCGGGTCGAGCTGAGTCCGAATGGTGGAAGACTGTGAAATTTCAGAATCTGAAATTGCATTTCCTCACAGGGCAGGTTCTTTGTACAGAATCCAGTATGTGGTTCTTTGGGACAAAGAAAAAGATGGGATTAATTCTGAAAAGCACATAAATTGGGTTAGAAAAGTTTATCGTAAAATGGCTCCCTACATTTGACAGTCTCCAAGAGCTGCATATCTCAATCACTGGGATCTTGATCTTGGAGTTAATAATCCGGAAGGGCCAATTAGTTACGTACAAGCACTCGTTTGGGGGCATCGGTATTTTAAGAACAATTTCAAAAAGTTGGTTCGTGCTAAAGCCCTGATTGATCCAGATAATTTCTTCAGGAACGAACAAAGCATTCCAGTCAATGTCTACTAAGGCAGAGGCTTAAGATATATCCATCACGAAGTTGTCGGGCCAGGTTTTCTTTCAGAGCGTGTTTGAGTATTTCCTTTTTTTTTTTTTTTTTTTTTTTGACCAACAAACCAGCTAAAGTCACCCTTCCTCAAAACT
>JBBMKE010425739.1:0-10639 GCA_037834125.1 Lippia alba | reverse complement strand
GTCCGACCCGATTCAACCCGAACCCGAAATACCCCAACCCTAACCCGATATTTTATCGGGTGGGTCGGGTCGGGTTAACGGGTCTGGTCCGATTTTGACACCCCTACTCTCTCTTCATGATCTCTCTCAACAAGTCTTTCTTCATTCTCTCTCATTCTGTGTTTTAAAACTCGGACTGGACCGGCCGATCGGATCAGTTCGACCGATAACCGGCCGCCTATCCGGTCCGAATGACCCCAGAAAACCAATCCCCGGATGAACCAGTGCTGACCGGTAGAAACCGGTCAAAAACCGTGGGACAAAACTGTGGATGGCGGAAGTATTTCTAGGCAGTGATCAAGGAAATGATACGGAAACCGTGGGACAAAACTGGACGGTGGCCTACGTTATGCTTCCCGTGACATCGAACCATGTAGCAAGGTCCACATTGCCTTCACATTCATCAATATAAGCTTCCACACTCTGCTTTTTCCTTCTAGTACTCTTTCGGAAAGAATTTGTGTGATCCTCCAATCAACAATACTTTGCTCAAAGATTCATGTGAGAAGGAATTATAATTCAAATCAAGCTCAACATAGAACATTGATTCCAAAATAATACTCCGAAAAGTCCAAATCATATGCACAAATTTGGATCAGATCGTATGGCTTTTCGTATAGCAACCAATGGTGTATTTATCATGGAATCACGTAAATTCCATTTGATCCCATTGCTAGCCTAACAATCGGGACAAATTATATATATTTACTAGAAAGTTGTAGCTCAGATCTGACTCGATCGAGGACAAGTGTAATAAAATTGCAATTTGATTTGATATTCTTTTTAAATTTTCTATCAACTAAACAACAAATGTAAAATATTTGCACCTTATTGCACAAGTTTAGTTGAACCAAACTCGAGCTAAAATTATCTTTTTACTAGGCGTGCAACGAGATCAAGTATATATTTTTTTTCAAGTTTGATATATTTATCACAAATATTACCAACTATACTATAATTTCTGTAATTAGATGTTTAACCTGAGGGTACTCCCCTTATTCACATTATGTCCCCTTAGATTTGGTGAAATATAAATTACTTTGCATTTTTCATCTTGCGCGACCTAATTTAAATTCATTTTCATTTGTTAAAAATGAAAAAATCAACTTTTATACTATATTTAAATAAGTTGATAATATCAACTCTGTAGTTATTTTTTATTTAATATTCTTATAAATATAATAATGAAGTATGATCTTCTAAAAGCATATTTTTATATATGCACAATTGGGGGTGGTGGCCTTTTCAAGTTTAACGAATATATATGTTATGAGAGTTTTTGTATGCAGAAAATGTAGAATTTATAAATGATTAAAATAGAAACCAGAATGAAGGATTGGAAGGCTGACGCAAATTTAAAAAATAATAAAAAAGAAAGAAAAAAGGAGATTAATATGTCTAAATTTTAGGCTTATAGAACCAAAAGAAAAGCTTTGAAAAATATCTAAGATACAGCAGCTCATGGACAAGACGGTTGGGGGACTCCAAATTATAGACCAAGGCATAAACGGTGGGCTTCTTCTCGACTTACTGGAGATACAATTCTTTCTTAATAGATCGTTGAGTACCTAATTTATTTTCTTTCAATTACTTCCTCGTCAATAAACCCGCACAAGAATCTTTTCTGGATGGAAAGAAGGGTTCAAGGCATGAGCTTTAATGCATTAATACTTTTAAAAATATCAATTTGTCGTGTTGTGTCGAATATTTATGTCCGATATTATATTTGATATTTTTCACCTGATAAATTTATAAAAAAAATATGTATCAATATATTCATATATTTTATTTATATCGCCGCATCCGTATCAATGCAATATTTACTTTAAGATCCCATATTGAAATTTTTATTAAAATGAATATTAAATGGCATTAATTAGTCCAATGGGTTGGAGCTTAAAAATTAAAAAAAAAAATTCCCAATGGGTTGGGACAGGCGGACAGTTGTAAAGTCCTCAAAGGTCCCTATTATAGTACAATGACATTAATTTGGTAGAACAGAGTTTATAAATGCTTTATCTGCTTTACTATTCATTTTTTGTTTTCACTCTTGCTCTCTTTTTACTTTTTAGGTTTACGTCTTTTTAGGCTCACTCTTATAAAGTGCAATGCATCTATACAAAAAGTATTTAATCCTTTTAAATGGTATTGAATTTGATGAGTTCCGAACTTTTTTTTATTTAACGTAATTGCTAATACTGTGGCTGATATATTAGCTGAATTTGAGGTTTCAAACGGCATTTGTTTTGAAGAAATTTTAAATTTTGTTTTAACAAGCAAAATTGAATCGCTAAATGTTGAGTGGTCGAATTTTAATTCTAAAAATCTGATTTTAAATGTACGTTTATGATTAAAGAGTTTTTTTTTGTTTTTTTGTTATTTTATAAATATCCAAATGAACTCAAACATGATAGCTATATTTCAATGGAGATGGCTTTAATTTGCAACTCCCCAGGAAATTTCGTGCGTGGAGATATTTTTTTTTTTGAAGCAATAATTGATCGACCCTACGTACCCAACAACCGTCCAAATCATGTAATACTTTGAGATAAATATATAAATATTATTTATTTGTAAAAGCAATAATAAAACCAAGAACTTAGGAATTGATAGTAACACAAATGATTTAACCAAGAGAACTTATAATAATTAAAAAATCACATTAATCATAACAATAATTATTTATTAAGTACTGAAGCGTGTATACTGTTGTTAGAGTAAATGATCTCTCACATTATTATATAACAATCAAGTATATATATTAATTATAACATTGATTGAGTTTATAAATTTATTAAACTATTTTACTAAACATCTGAGAGTGATTATTGTTCAAAGTCGTCTCTGAAGTCTTCTCTGTCTTTCTTATCAATTTCACTTCCTCTCTCACTCTCTCTTCATTGTCTCTCATTCACACAGCTGAGTCTTCTCTTTCTCAGCTGTTTCTCATCAATTCTCAGCAAGTTTTTGTTTGTACATTCACTCATTTCATCACCATTATTCTGAAGATCTCAGGTTACAAGCTTTCTCTCTCTGTGTGTACCATTCTAACAATCTTCTCAACAAAAAATGGAAGTGGTTGGATCCATTGCTGGTTCCACTGTTGACTTCCTCCTCCAAAATCTGATCTCACTTTGTAAGGAAGAGATCGGACTCATCCGCAATTTCAAAAAAGACTTTGTAAAACTGAAAAAATCACTAGAGATGACTAAGTTTTTCTTGGATGATGCCAAGAAGAAGCAAGTGAAGGATAAAGCTGTCAAATGTTGGCTGCAAAATCGTGACGCCGTTGCTTTCGATGCCGAAAATGTTCTAGATGAGCTCAGCTACGAAGTTCTTCGCAACAAAATCGAGACCGAGACCGGAAACAAGATAAAGAAAAAGGTACAGATATTCTTCTTCAAACGAACAATGTCTCGTAAAATCAGGGATATCAATGAGAATTTGAAATCAATTAATCAAGAGGCAACGGACTTTGGTCTTCAAAGGCAGTTGCGTGCACATGCTCCTAATTTTGTTTCTGATACTTCAAGAGAATTAGAAACCGATTCATACTCTAATCCAATTGTTGTCGGTCGAAAAGATTATGTGTCGAGAATAGTGGAGATATTGACTTCAAATAACTCAACTCATGATGAACAACAAGTTTTCTCTGTCCTTCCAATTGACGGTATGGGCGGACTAGGGAAGACAACAATAGCCAAGTCAGTATTCAATCACAAAAGGATAACGAGGCATTTTGAAAAGTTGATTTGGGTTTATGTTTCCAGAAATTTTGATGCAAATGATCTCTTCAAGAAGATTCTTGAATCCTTGACGAAGCAAAAGGTTGATCTTGATACTAAAGATGCTATCGTGGGAAAGATTAAAGAAAATCTGCAGAATAAAAAGTATTTGCTTGTGCTTGATGATGTTTGGACCGACAAGAGAAAGGAGTGGGATGATTTTCAAGAAACCTTATCAAATATTAGCTCCGTAAAGAGAAATGGTATCATTGTCACTACACGCAGTAAAGATGTTGCCTCAATGGTGGGAACGATTCGTAATATTCCTGAATTGAGCACATTATCAAATGAAGAATGTTGGTCCATAATCAAAAGAAAAGCTTTCCGGCAAACAAGTGTTATTCCATCAGAGTTTGAGACCATTGGGAGAAAGATAGCAGAAAGATGCCAAGGATTGCCATTAGCTGCAAACGTGTTAGGAGGGTTGTTGTATGGGAAATCGAAAGGGGAGTGGCAGTCCATTGAAGAGAAGAGGCTTTCAGATTTGGGAGAAGATGGAAACTCTGTCTGAAGATTTTAAAATTGAGCTTTGATAATTTGCCATCACAATCACTCAGAAAGTGCTTTCTGTTTTGCTCAATTTTTCCCAAAGGTTTTGAAATTAAAAAGGACATGCTAATTTACATGTGGATGACAAATGGATTTCTTCAGAGTGATCAAGGAAATGACATGGAGACAGTGGGCCAGAAATATTTTCACGTATTTCTACAGAACTCCTTATTACAAAATGGAGGAAAGATGAGTATGGAAAAATAGTAATTTGTAAAATGCACGACCTTGTGCATGATAGAGCATCTTCTGTATCGCATGAATCTGGTCCTGTGCGGTTCATGTACATGAATTCTGACAGACAGATTTCTAAAGAAGAAGCTACGAGTTTGCATTCGTTAATCATTGATGGTAAAGTTCTGGAAAACATGTTTGCAGAACTCAAATGTCTCCGTGTGTTAGTTCTAATTGGTCGTAAAAACAAAGAAATGCCAAAGCTGGAGCACTTAATACATTTGAGGTACCTTGACATCTCAAAGACAGCAGTTAAATATTTTCCAAGGTCGATCGGCAGTCTCTACCATCTGCAAACATTACGGGCAACCAATGATCTGAATGAGATGCCAACAACATTAAAGAAACTGATAAACCTGAGGCATCTTCACATTTTTAATTCCTCTTACGGCCATGAGTCTAATATTGAAGAACTCCCAATGCTAGGACACCTGCCACATCTCAAGTCTTTATATTTGGAATCTCTACCGATTCTGAGATCCATAGGTGCTTTATCAGATGAGAGTCACGACGAGGGTGGTGGCAGAGACAAGATCGTTGTGTTTCCTGCTCTTAAAAGTCTTTTATTGAGGAGAATGTCCTCAATGATAGAACTGCTAAGTGTAGATGAAAGCCAATTAGGCCGTGAGGTGGTGGCGTTTCCGCATCTTGAGTCCTTGAGTCTTTCTTACTGCAAAGAATTGTCAAGTGGTCCAAGTCATTTCCCATGCCTCAAAGAATTGAAAATTAGTAAAATGTCCATGAGCGTATTTTGGGAAAATCTGTTGCTCAACTTAACCTCACTTACAAGAATTCATATTTCTTATGTTCAAGGATCAGTTTGTCTTCCTGGTATTCTGTTCAGCAACAACGAACATCTCTCATATTTGAAGATATTTTGTTGACGCGGTTTAAAGCATCTGCCTTCATCCTTCGGCCCTTCCATTAGACAGATTGGGATATATAATTGCACGAATTTGTTAGAATTGCCACTCAATCTACATTGTCTAAATTCTCTTGAGAAATTGGTGATAATGCGTTGTCAGAATCTAAAGTCAATACCTTATAATCCAAGTTGCGAAGGACTTGAACCGGTATGAGGCTTCACTTTGCTTCGTCGACTGACCATCTATGGGTGCGATAGTCTGACTGAACTGCCAAGTGGAATGATAGAGCTATGTACATCTCTTGAGGCTGTGGAGTTGCGAAAATTACCAAATGTAACGAATTTGGTCGAGGTAGTTGGTTGCCTGCAAAACATGCCACACCTCACTAGATTGAATCTTGATCTGAGATGTATTCCAAATTTGGATAATAACAATTTTCCTATAAAGCTTCGTTCTTTACGAAGCTTGCGTGATTTAAAAATTAGTTGTGGAATGGAGAATTGGGAGGGTGTGCAGGATCAGCTTCAGCAACTCACTAATCTAAGGAGTTTACAGTTGTGGGAATTGGA
Source organism: Lippia alba (assembly GCA_037834125.1). Lineage (NCBI taxonomy): Eukaryota > Viridiplantae > Streptophyta > Magnoliopsida > Lamiales > Verbenaceae > Lippia > Lippia alba. The sequence continues at coordinate 4,597 of JBBMKE010425739.1, read as the reverse complement.
AATAGAAGTAGTGCCTGAATGGTTGGGGAAATTATCATCTCTCAGGGCATTAGAACTATTCGATTGCCCAAAATTAAGGAATCTGCCCTCTAAAGAAGCCATGAAATGCCTGACTAGATTAAGGATTCGGAATTGTCCGCTATTAAACGTGCGAAGTGACGATGATAATTCCGAGTGGCACAAGATTTCTCATATCTTTTTAGTCAATGTGTTTCCAAAACAGGTCAGTAACTACTGCTTATCTTCATATTTGTTGAAATATATTTAACACTTGATGAAATTTTTGTTTTGAAAATTATATTATTATTATTATATCTAAAATTTAATATATTTATTACTTTTCCACACTTAATTTATAAATTTATCCCTTCAACAAAATTACATTTCACCTTTCATAACAATTATTATTTATTTTTATAGTAATTTAAAATTTTCCATTTAATTTACTTTGACGATCTTTTTCGCAATTAAAATTGAGTTTTTATTTCTTTTTCCCAATTAAAGTGTTTTACTCTCCGTTTCAAATACCAAAAAATCTTAATTCAATCTTTTTTATCTCCCTAAAAGAGAAAGACATTTTCTTTTATCAACTTAATCGTTTGTATTCTCTCTACAAGTAGAGACTTTTTTTCTCCTTTTCTTTTCTTATTCCTTTTATTTTTTAATATTCAAAATTTACACTTGTTCGAAAAACAAGTTGATTGTGCTCTAAGTTCAAACTAATTTGCCAAAACAAAGGTAATATTAATTTATATTTAATTTTAATTTTTCTTTTATTGTGGATAGATTCTTTAGACAAAATTTACAATTAATTTGTTAATTGGGAATCAGTACAATATTTTGAACAAAATCTTTAAGTCAGATTAAATTGAGATTAATTCATAATTTTTTTACTTTTTAAGTATATTTTTTTAGTTTTTACTTTTTATACTTAATATAAAAAGTGGGTATGGTAAGTTACAGTTGTTTTATTTGTAATGAAATAATATTTATATTTTAAATTATATTTTTTATTTTTAATTTTTCGTTCCCATTATTTGAAATTCTGTTTACGTCCCTGGTCATAGATATATTATGACATCGAATATTTCATGTTTCAATTATGTATTTTATCTCTTATTCCACTTTACCCATACATAAGTGTATTGCTACTTGTTTGAGATCAATAGAGCAAAACTATTATGATATGGAAGAAAATAAAATTTTAAAGATTCTATTTTCTAATCTCAATCCGCCTAAAACTACACATGATGTGTTTTAGTTATGAGTCACACCCATAAGCGCCTTTATTTCCAAGTTTAATTTACATACTATAAACTATTTTTTATTATTAATCAATTTCGAATTTTCTTTCATTTATCTCGAATTGTTGAAATTTTATGTTTATTCTTACTGCAGACTTTATGCTGAAGAATAGAAGTTTAAATCTCTATTATCACGGTAAGGTATAACTTTATAATTTAACTGATACGAGTATGTATGGTGATGTTGAAGTTGTTCTTGGTTATATAGAACTACAATACTTCAAAATAGTATTGTTTGTCTCATATTCATGTTGATATAAAATTATTTTTGTGTCCATCGTGGTCATTAAAAGCACTCATTTAGTACTCACAAATCAATTTTAAATGACTTTTTTACCTTTTTCCAGAGACAGAGACAGATTTGATTGTTGTCGAGATCATACTAGCGTGGAGAATGTCTTGGATTTCTTATACAATATTATTTGAACTTTATTTTGCTTTTATTTGACTCATGTTTTGAATAAATTTTGAGGAACAAATACTTGAATTGTGTTATTTATTCACTTCTAGCTACTGTAATTTCTTGGATTTTTTATTTGATTCGGAGTTTGTAATTTGCCGAACATGTTTTCCATCTGTATTTGTAAATTGTAAACTCCATAATTTTAATTTGCTTTATTCCTTTTGTTGTTTTAAAATACTCATTTATTTTCTAGTTTATTCATACTAGTCATGCATCATCACGCGTTTGTTTGTATCTCTAATTAAGTTATCACAGTACCAAATTGTTAATCTACACCACTTTGTTGTATCTAACGTAATTACTAATGGTATAGCTAACATATTAATTAAAATTGAGACTTCAACTGTATTGATTTTGAAGATTTTAAAATTTTTCTCAACAAAATTCGGATTGCTGAGTAGTTAAACTTCCTAATAATTTGATTTAAAATGTATGTTTATGATTAAAAATATATTTCATTTTTTTTATATATACGTCCAAATGAACTTAAGCTAGATAACTATATTTCAACTCGATGGCTTTGTAAAGTCCTAGGAAATTTCGTGCATGGAATATATTATTTTTGAAGCAATAATTGATCGAGCCTGCGTACCCGACAGCCGTCCAAATCATGTAATACTTTGAGATCAATATTTTATATGATATTATTTATTAAAGCAATCAAGAATATTACTAGGTACAACATTGATTGGGTTCAAAAATTAGAGTTAATTAAACAATTGGGAAAATATCAGACTTTAGATGTCCTTGTTTGATTTTGGTCTTAATCTTTTAACATTTATCACATTGCATCATTTATGTTTCAAAAAATCTCAATTTTATTCCTTTTACTAACGAACGTTAAAAAATTAACGGAAAAAGACACGTGTCACTCATTCGCCACTCACATTTGTTCAGCACACGCCCCTTTTTCCGTTAAAAAATTAATGTCCGCTAGCTAAAGGACTGAAATTGAGATTTTTTGAAATATAAAGAATGCAATGTGAAAAACGTGAAAAGTTCGGGACCAAAACGGAAAAAGGTCATCAGTAGAGGATGAAAAAATGATTTTCCCTAAACAATTTTACTAATTAACATATGAGGGTAGATATTTTTGTGAAGAGCTTACTTCTTGTTCAAACTTTACAAGTTTATCAAAATAAAATAAAATGATACGCAAATGTGTTTGACAAAGGGAGTCATCTTTCTCATGGAGAAGTCTCAGAAGATTTCTCTTTCTCTCCCATGCTCTTTCTTTCTTGTAAATTTCTCAGCAGATTCTTCCTCTGTTTCACACACACGCTATCTCCTTATTTCACTTAAGATCATTTTCTTCTCTCTCACACACAGCAAGTCTTCTTCTAAGTCTTCCTCTTCTCTCTCAGCCTTTCTTATCAATTCTCTGTTTCTTCACAATTCTTCTCTCTCCGTTTACTCACTCATTTCTTCACCATTCAGAGAAACTCAGCAAGTTCTCTCTCTCAGCAAAAGAATATCTCTCTCCCCCTCACACACACGCGCATAAACTCTCTTATATCAATTTCTCAGGAAAAATTGGGAGATATGGTTGGATCCATTGTTGGTTCCGCTGTTGAGTTTCTCCTTAAAAATCTTATCTCACTTTGTGCCGAAGAGATCAGCCTCATCCGCAATTTCAAGAAAGACTTGGGAAAACTAAAAACATCTCTGGACACGATTCAATCTTTCTTGAATGATGCCGAGAAGAAGCAAGTAACCAGTGAAGCTGTCAGAGGTTGGCTGAAAAAACTAGAAGCTGTGGCTTTCGATGCCGACAATGTTCTTGATGAGCTCAGCTATGAAGTTCTTCGCAACAAAGTCGAAACCGGAAACAAAATAAAGAAAAAGGTACACAAATTCTTCTCGACACGGACAATGTCTCGTAAAATCAGGGATATCAATGAGAATTTGAAATCAATTAATCAAGAGGCGACAGAGTTTGGACTTCAAAAATAGTTGCGTGCATGTGCTCCTAATTTTGATTCTAATAGTTCAACAGAAAGGGAAACGGATTCATACTCTGTTGATCCAATTGTTGTCGGAAGAGAAGATTATGTGTCGAGAATGGTGGAGATATTGACTTCTAATAACTCAACTCATGATGAACAACCAGTTTTCACCGTCCTTCCCATTGTTGGCATGGGCGGACTCGGGAAGACAACAACAGCCAAGTTAGTATTCCACGACGAAAAGATAAAGAGGCATTTTGACAAGTTAATTTGGGTATATGTTTCCGAGAAGTTTGATGCAAAGGATCTGTTTAAGAAGATTCTTGAATCCTTAACAAAACAAAAGGTTGATCTTGAAACTAAAGATGCTCTTGTGACAAAAATTCAAGAAACTCTGGAAGCTAAAAAGTATCTGCTTGTGCTTGATGATGTTTGGACCGACGAGACGAAGAAGTGGGGTGATTTTCGAGAAACCTTATCAAGAATTAGCTCCATAAAGGGAAATGGTATCATTGTCACTACGCGTAGTGAACGTGTTGCTTCAACTGTGCAAACAATTCGTATTCCTGAATTGAGCAAGTTATCAGATGAATATTGTTGGTCTATAATCAAAAGAAAAGCTTTTCCAAGAAGCTGTGTTATTCCGTTAGAGTTTGAAACCATCGGGAGAAAGATAGCAAAAAGATGCCAAGGATTGCCATTAGCAGCAAATGTATTAGGAGGCTTGTTGTATGGGAAATCGAATGAAGAGTGGCATGCCATTGAAGGGACTAGGCTTTCAGACTTGGGGAATGATGGAAATTCTGTCATGAAAATTTTAAAATTGAGCTTTGATAATTTGCCATCGCAATCACTCAAGAAGTGTTTTGCATTATGCTCGATTT
>JBBMKE010425728.1:0-10642 GCA_037834125.1 Lippia alba | reverse complement strand
AATTTAAAGTAAATTAAAAACATAAGGACTATTTTGAATTTGCATTGAAAACATAGGGATGAAAATAAAATTTTCCCAAATTATCCCTAATAAATACTACAGTCCCCATTTTTTCTGCAGAAACAGCCAAGAGGACTTCGATTTCATTGGACATGAGCAACAACGTGTTTTTATGCACGTGTGTTCATGGTGAGTGTATAGTATACATAATCTTTGAATTTATTATATATTTACATTTTTCTTTTCAAATATAAATGTGTATATATATATATATGTATATATAGATATATGCATGCGTAGTGGTTTTACTTTGTCGTAATTGTATTTTGACATATACATAAAACATTTTTCTTTAGCAAGCACATATGCATGATTTAAAGAGTTAATCTTTTTTTTTTAAGGTAACCGGTCAAAGTGACCTTAGGGTTAACGAGGGCCCCACCTCACTATATTAAGCAACGAGAATCACGAGTACATGCTTAAGGCCATGATCCAGCCATCAGAAATGCTATTACAAGCTATGCTCCAGTATGTCAGACAAAACAAAACTTTAAAATATGAGCAAAATTTAAAGAATAACCCCTCTTGCACGCTGTAAAAATAGGAACAAATGTTGGCCTAAGATGGCGTCCAGTCGTCCGGACTTCAGAGGGGAGGCATCCTCCGTCACAACAATTGTTCTCAAGGCTAGCAGCGGTGTCCTTAGGATTGTTGGCGTGATTAATAACTCTCGTGCTTTCACGGGCAAAAAGTTCATGAAATCCGTCAAATCCTTTAAAGTTACAAACTAGTAGTCTGCCATGCATACTACTGTTGTTGTTATGAAGCTCCATCCTGTTATTAGTTCCATTCACCTCCTTCAACCTGTGCATTTCCTATAAAACAATAGACAAACTATGCCGCCAAGATTATAAGAGCAATATATTCCATGAGCAGACTTGGTAAAGCAATTTTGATTAAAAGCTAAGAAAAGCGAAAGTTTGCCAAACCCCATTTATCAACTGTGATGAATCCTTTTATCTCCCTCAACATTGGATCTCTCGGGAACATCCAATCTTTTTGGTTGTCGGCACCTTTAGTAGTAAGGAAATCAGCAAGTGTGTTCCCTTCCCGATAGATGTGCGTGATTTTGATGGACATGTGCCTAGCCTGCAAAAGAAATTGGTATGTTAGATGATTTATGTGCATATTACCAGACTGACCACGATTTATAATGAACATGATAGCCTTTGCATCCGTTTCGATCCAGATTTTGTTGATTCCCATTTTTGCCGCTTCAGTGACACCTCTAACAATTGTTGTGAGTTCTGCAATCATGTTGGATTCTCTTCCTAAACCACCGCTGTAAGCAATGACAACATCGCCTTTATTATCTCTTATCACGCCACCGATACCCTCAGGGCCGGGGTTTCCCCTGGAGGACCCATCCGTATTCAATTTCATCCAACCCTCACTGGGGCATCTCTAAAGAATTTTCCTGCATTGGAACAGTGTCGGCCTGTGTAGTCGAACATCAAAGAATTTTGACTTCATGATATCACCCCGCCATGCTTTTCTATTAGCTCAATTAGTCTTGCCCCAACGTGTAATGTGCGTTTTAACAGCTCTGATAATGTTGTACGTGGAGAACTTCTTGCTGTTGTGTTTGGCGCTATTTTTTTCAGCCCATATATACCAAAGGATTAAGCACGGGACAATTATTCGAATATGTTTTTTGCCTCTAACAATGCAGGAGGTCATCCATCCATAGAGCATGGTCGTGATTGTTTCATCTCCTATCAACTGGACTCCAAAGATCTCAGCAAAGTGTTCCCACACATTCTTAACTTTGGTACCTGATATAAAGAGATGATTACGACTCTCAACCTCGGTGCAGCACTGACATTTTAACGGGAAGATCATTCCCTTCCGGTATAATTTTTCGTCAACAGGAATGAGGTCTTTTATCAGCCTCCAGAGGAATATTGTAATCGTTGAAGTCAGGTCTGCTTTCCAAATTGTGTGAAGCAGCTCTGAAGGTTCCCTTTTTTCCCTGGTTGAATGCCATGTAGATTTTGTTGAAAAGTTCCCATCAGAAGAAAGCCGCCAAATTGGCTTATCTTCAATTCTTGTGTGAAAAGGTATGCTCCGAACTTTGTCTGCGATATCTTTGCCCAGAATGCATTCGATCTTCTGAATATCCCATTCGCTATTACCCCATATCTTGTTAATCTTAATGAGATTTCCCTCAGTTCTCCCGTGAGGTTGATGTAATTCTTCTCCAAACCAATTGTCTTGCCAGAAGTAAATGTCTCCTCTTCCTATAATCTAGCCAATTCCCTTTTCTGTCTCTTGTCTAACGCTACACATTCTTCGCCATATGAGTTAATGAGTTCTATTGACCAAAGCCATCGAAGGATGAGTGTCCCTATAGTAGCATCCTCTCATGTAAATCGTCCCAAGAGCATTGCTAGTTCTAAAGCGCCACTAAAGTTTTTGAGTGAATGCATTAATCATATCTTCCATCCTTCGCACTCCTAATCCTCCTTCGTCCGTTAGATATCACATCTTGTTCCATCCAACCCAATGGATTCTTTTCCGATCGTTCGTACTCCCCCAGAAAAATTTGTTGAACATTATCTCCATGCACTTGATCACTGACTTCGGCGGATTCAAAATTTGAAGAGTATGCATTGGGATGGAATAGAGAACTGATTTAATTAACTGTAACCTGGCCCCCTGCGATAATCTCGTTCCTTCGACATATCCCTTTAAACAATGGCACACCAAGGTAAGATATAGGTAAAGATTCCCTTTTGAAGCCCATGATTTCCTTAATTTTTGTCGCAGCCCTATTGTCGTTATTTCCCACTATAAAGGAGCTTTTGCTGATGTTGACCTTTTGTCCCGAAATGAGCTCATATTGGTTGAGAATGTCCCGAATGTCCCAAAGTGATTTATCTTTGCTATTAGTGGAGATAATAGTGTCGTCAGCATAAGCAAGATGAGAAATCACTGTAATAGATGGAGTTCTGAATCGACTCTCGGGATTTTCGGTCATGTACCTGTCAAGTAAAGAGGAAAAATAATCAGCAGCTATGACAAACAGTGAAGGTGAGAGGGGATCACCTTGTCTAAGCCCTCTCTTCGAATGAAAGCAACCAGTAGAAAAATCATTTATCATAACAGAAAACCAACAATTATCAATGCAGTTTTTTATCCAGTTAATCCAAATAACAGGGAAACCTTTATCCCTAAGAATTTTAAATAAAAAGGTCCACTCAATTCGGTCATAGGCCTTGGCAATGTCCAGTTTCAGCAGAACGTTTTTATCTTTTCCTTGAGAGTCAAGGCAATGAACCATCTCTTGAGCGAGCAAGATATTGTCACTAATGAGTCTACTTTTGACAAAATCGCTTTGATTAGGAGATATGATTTTTGGAAGAATTGAGGCCAGCCTGCTGTTAAGAATCTTTGTGATAATTTTGTTTTTCACATTACATAAACTGATTGGTCTAAATTCTGACCAATGCTTGGGATTCTCTTTTTTCGGAATGAGCACCATTATAGTTGCTGTATAAGAGCGCGGGAGTCTTTTTCCTTGGAAGAATTCCAACACCGCCGATATTACATCTTCTTGAACAATTTCCCAAAATCTTTGATAAAAACAGGCACCATAACCATCCGGACCAGCGGTACTATCACAGCTAAGGCCATAAACTGCATCTTTAATTTCCTCATGAGTAGGCATCTTGGTAAGTTTCTCTTAATCCTGGGTAGATATAACCCTGGGAGTCAATCTCGTGTCAGCAGTTGTGTGTACATCCGTATGTAGGCTGCTACCCGAGGAAGTGAGTAAGCTCTCAAAAAATTCATTGGCCGAATGTCTCAAGTGTTTTGGGTTGGTGATTTCTTCTTCTCCCACCTTGATCGATCGAATCTTCCTCTTAAACCGTTTCTTCTTGACTAAGCTGTGGAAGTATCTAGCATTCTGTTCTCCCTCATCAATCCATTTGCAGGCCACTTTCTGTTTCCAAAAATCTTCTTCCATGGCTAAGGCTCTGCTTCGAAGCGCGATACAATAATTTAACATCACCAAGTTGTCATCAGTAGGAGTATTGTCAAAACGTTTTTCAGCTTCAACAACCGATTTTTCAGCTTCAGCTACTCGGTTGAAAAAATTCCCAAATTCTTCTCTGTTCCACGTTTTCAAGAATTCTTTTAAGTGATTCAGCTTCACATTGAGTCTCCAAAGTCCTTTGCCACTGATCGGTTCTTTCCAATTAATCCTTATGAGTTTGTCAATGTTTTGATGTCTAATCCATATGTCTTGAAAACGAAAGAAAATCGGTGGAGGCTGCTCATTGTCTTCGCATGTGATAAGCAGGGGGCAATGGTCTGAACCACCATGGGGCAAGTGCTTAACAGCAACATTCAGAAATCTGTCAGCCTATTGTTCGTTCACCATGATTCTGTCAAGTGTTTGTTTCATTATTCCTTTAACCTAGGTGAAGTCAGAACCTTCAAAACTCGGCTCAACCAAGCTGCATTCCTGTATGAAATTATTGAATTCTGACATTCCCTGTAAGTCCGGAGGATTTCCACCATCTCTTTCCTCCACCTTCGTGATTATGTTAAAATCTCCTCCTATTAGCCACGGTTCAGTGCTATTGTGGTTCTCACTGATGATGTTCCATAATCCGCACCTTCCAGCAACTGTCGACTTTGCATATACCACAGTGAGATAGCATGTTGGTTTATCCCAAGATATGTTAATTAATTTAAGATGAAGGCACTGACGGTTGTCAAATATGATCTTCACCTCCATTTTCTGTTCACAAAAAAACCATATGTGATTAGATGTGTTGGCAAAAGCTTTATTAAAATTGAAAAAACGAGAAAAGTAGTTAGAGTCTAGAGGAGTCATTAGTTCTAAAACTGGCATGAAGTGAAGTTTGTGTCTTTTCCGGAACTCTTTGAGGATTCGTTGTCTGCCGCCATTATGTAATCATCTGATGTTCCAAATGAGGCCTTTTAAGATCATAATTTACCGGAATTATTGCCCGATAACCTTGTTATCCTTTTAGGGGCAGTATTAGAAACCGTTGCTTGCTTCTTTCTCGTTGGTTTTGTGGTTTTTGTGTTAGTTTTTTTTGGTTAAGTCATCCGCTGAATTGGCTCTTCGGATATTAGTCTGTGTCTTTTGGGTTACTGAGTCATCATCATCTGATTCCTGGTTACTTTCCTCATTGTCTGAAGCTTCACTGACGACGATATTGGAATTTTCTGCCTCAGCATTAGTACTCTCTCCCGCCACCATTTCTTGGATTGGCAGAATAACCTCCAAAGAATTTATTTTGATTGCCGATGACGTTTCTTCTTCTGGTGGTTTAGGGTTTAGACTCGGATCATCCCCCTCTTCGTTGGTTTCCTTGTTATTTTTCAAGTTCCCTTGATCTTCTGCTTCACTTCCATTATCGTCTTCCAACTGATGCGGTTCCTCTTATTCTTTTTCCCGTTCTGTTGTTTTATCTTTTGTCAGAACTTTTCCGAATGACTTCTCCACTCAGGTCTTAGTTTGTAGCTTCTGTTGGGTGTTCATTTTCTGATTGTTTTCATGCTGATGTGCTGCATTGTCTTCCTTTATTCGCTTTTTGTTTTTGTTTTGAGACCCCATTGTCTCGCAGTTCTTCATTGTTTTTGTTTCTTTTTTCTTGAATGACATCCCTCAGGTCTTTTGTTTGATCAATGATCTCCGGGGGAACCGACCCATAGCATTGGATGTCCTTATGTCCGAGTCTGCAACATTTTCTACAGTAATCTGGCAGCTTTTCGTAGACTATGTCTTGGAGGTGTATGCCGCTAGAGTAACCTAGGGAAATCTGATGTTTGAGAGGTTGAAGGAGATCAAGATCCACACAAACCCTAGCAAATTCAGGCCTCTTGGCATCGTGAGTACTGTCGTCGCAGCAGAGGGGTTCCCCGATGACTCGTGCTACATCATAGATGGCTTCCTCGTCAAAGAATTGTGTACGTAAACCTGGAAAACGAACCCAAACAGGAACGACAGACGATTCTATTTGAGGGTTAAAAGTTGGTGACCATTTAAAGATTCTCATGGGATAGCCATCGAAAAGAATTATTTTTCTCAACCATAATTTAGTATAATCAGCTTCAGAATTAAGTCTAATCAAAACATGTTTCATGTTTAAAAGACCTAATTTGAATTCACCTGTGAGTTCAAGTTCCATGAATAACTCGTGCAATCGAGACATAGTTGGGTAACCATGAGAGAACTTACCGACGAGTGCATGTTTATAAGGAAGAGATAACCTGTCAAATTCGGCGTCCGAAAATTGGATGTGTGTTAATCCGTTCCTTTCCGTGACCGTTCCATATTTCCTCGAAGGATCTATGCGTTTGAAGACATGAACCCTGCTGCGTTGTGGATTGTTTTGTTGGTTTCTGGTAGGGTTGTTCACAGGAGTTGTGTTGTTTCTCCTTCCCGCAGTTACGGCAGAAGCATAAGTTCCATGTGGTGGTTGTTGGGGGTTCGCCGGTAACGGCGGGGTAGCCGCCACCAACGGCGGCGGCTCTTGCATGGCGAAACCCTAGGGGATATTAGAGAAGAGAGAGAAGAGAGAGTTTTTGGTTAGAGGTTGTTCCAAGTTTTGCTTTCGTTAATCTTTTTTTGCATCACGATCTTTCAATATGTTTGTATTTTAGTAGTTAATTTTTTAGATTTTGTACTTTAATACCAATCTTTAATTTTGTTGCATTTATATGTCCCTTATCAATAAAGAAATGACAAATGACACCTCATATATTAGGCATTGAAGTTCAACAAAGTTCAATGGTTAGATACAGTAAAAAAAATTCAAACGTTAGCTACTAAGTGCAAAAATGTTGAAAGGTTAGAATGCAAAAGTAGATTAACCCAAATTTATATGCATATTGGTGTATTCTCTATATTTTTTAATTGACATGTAGGTACGCAATGCTCGGCTACGTTTAACCGTCAACTGCTGAACAGATCCCAGTCAGCCACAATCCTCAATATTTGTTGCTTAGATGTACTGTACATTTCAGCAAAAAAAAGGCCGATTCCGGCAACTTTAGAACTAATGTTGCCAAAAATATAAATCACGGGAGAAAATCATAAAATAGAAATCCAGGACGACCAAAAGTCGAGAGGTGAAAAATTTTACATCGAATTTTGCAATTTTATCGGCCTCCCTATATACAGTACCATGCATGTCCTCCTCAGTAAAACTATATCATAAATGCTGATGCTAGTACAAAGATGTCCGGCATACTTCATTTTGTCTAGTTGATGGATCTTGATTTTTTAATTATTGTCGAGATGTGTCAGATATTATGTTTCTCTGGTTCTTTGTTTTGTTTTCGAGATGTTTTCGAATTTTCATGACAATGATAATACATATGGAGGAAATTAAACTTTACCAACTATATCACATGACATGAGTATGAGATGCATGTAACCTCTAATACTCTGACATTTTTAAAAATATATTTTGTTGTGTCGGATACTCATGTCTGACACTGGATCCGATAGTACTTTTCAGTTAGAAAATTCACAAAAAGAGTTCGTATCGCCGTATCCGTGTTACTGTGTCCATATCCATGCAACATAGCACGAAACAAATGACTGAAGTGATATGATACTTGGAATGGTTTCGTATTGATTACAAATAGCCAGTCCTCAGTAATCTTGTGCCTTTATCTTGAACATTATAGTGATAACGCTGTCATTGTTTATGTGGTGCTAATTTCGATAAGGATTGCAGCAGGGTCCCCCGAAAGAGATGTTGATGTACTTGGAGAGGATGATGATGAGTTTGAGGATTGCAGCCTAGCCACAGACGGCAAGTTTATATGAGGCGAGTGTTTTCCATCCAATTTAACTTAAAATTGGACCTAAATATCTATTCAATGAAAAAAAATAGAGAAATGCAATTTTAATCTATCCAGTGTAAAACGTGGAGTGTACCATTATTTTCAATATCATTTTTGAGTTCCAAACTTCTAAAAATATTGCAATTTAAGCTCTATAAATATCTTTTAATTTTAACAAAAAACATATGTTCACGTCAGATGCGCTAATGGAACCCAACTTAAATTTAGGAGGTATGCTACAATTTAAGCTCTATAAATATCTTTTAATTTTAACAAAAAACATATGTTCACCTCAGATGCGCTAATGGAACCCAACTTAAATTTAGGAGGTATGCTACAAATTCTAACCATATCTGGGGGGGAGTAATTTTCCTCTAAATAAGGTTAGAACTAGTAGCATACAGCCTACAATATATACAAATTGTGGACTTCGTTAACGGCGTAACTGAGGAGCAAATTGTAGGCTTGTGGATATATACCTTAAGTATTCGTTAACGGCGTAACTGAGGACTTCGTTAACGGCGTAACTGAGGAGCAAATTGTTGGCTTGTTGGCTTGTGGATATATACCTTAAGCTCCTAAAGTAAGGATTTTGAAGCTCCAGAGCAAGTCACTGTAGATGCTACGTCCAGGGAAGCTAGTCTCGTAATTGTGGGCAGTTCTAGTTCTTTACAAGACAGATGAAAACTGTAGCTAACAAGTGTGCCCTGAGTGGAATCCTACTTATACTCTTTCTACAATATTGGCAAGAGGGGTGCCAACAGTTCGGTTAAAAGTCGGAATTAGGTAGAAAGCTATTCTCAACGGGCTTTTGGCCACCGTTTTTAGGCATTATATTTCTAAATATTGTGCGACACTTCCGCAACAAGTGGTATCAAGAGGCAAAGGTGTCAAAGTATACATTGTGGTTATAGCACCCGCATCGATAAGCACCACATCCCCCGCACCACTCACTCGATCTCAATTCACATATGAAATTAATTTTCATATATAAACCAAGCTCATGGCGAACGGGTGACAAAAGAAAACTTCAACTAGCTAAGTGGGGCTAACCCTTAAACTAAACACAACGATGCAACATTTAAATAAGCGGAAGCATTCAAACATAATATACATCACATAAACATAGTGGAGAACATCTCCCAAAATAATGCATGCACAATGGCCGACAAGGCCTCAAATTCCAACAAGGCTACAAGCCCAAAAGTAAATACAAGTCATAATTAAAAATTCTTAATACAATGACATAAAGAATCTTCAAGGGAATATGAAATGCTAGGACCAAAATAAAGACGACTCTACGACCTTATTCCCCGCCTAGCAAACCTGTAAAAGTACCTAAAAACAATGTGGTGTGTCATTCCGAGGACTGAGTGAGGGGCATAAATAAATATATCACATGCACATGCAATTCATAGCTCCGAGTAAAGTTTTAGAAATAACCAAGTGGTTATTTTAGAAAGAGACATAGCTCGGAATTACGAATATCCAATTTATACTTTAAATTTCATAATCGTTACGTGAACCAACGACTGGGTAATTGTACCACCCGCATCGATAGGCACTACATCCCTGTATTACTCGTTCGATTCACACGTGAAATTAATTTCCACATATAAACCAAACCAATAGCAAACGAGAGACAAAAGAAAATATCGACTAGATAAGCGGGGCTAACCCTTAAACCAATCATAACGATGCAACATACAAAGCGGAAGCGAATAATCATATATAAACAACAAGTGGAGAACGTCTCCAATTTAAATACGCAACATGGGGAGGACGCCTCCCAATTTAAAACATACACCACAAGGCCGGAAAGGCCACAAGTATTCAAAAGGCTACAAGCCAAAGTAAGGTGCGTGGGTTACAAATCCAAAGTAATTAAAATAAGTAAATAAACATGAGTATTTTAAGAAAATATGAAATGCTAGAACCGAAATAAAGACGACTAGACTCGACTTATTCCCCGCCTAGCAAATCTCCAAAAACACCTACAAACAAACAACGTGGAGTGTTAGTCTAAGGAATAAGTGAGGGGCATAAATAAATATATCACATGCACATTCAATCCGTAACTCCGAATAAAGTTTTAAAAATAACCAAGTGGTTAGTTTTAGAAAAGAGACATCGCTCGGAATTACGAATAATCAATTTAAATCATGAACGTTCATAATCGTTACGTGACCCGGCGAGTGGGTAATTCTCCAACCTTTCACCAATAGTGCGTGCATAAAATATTTAAGTGATCAAGCATTCGTAATCGTAATCATTCATGACGTAAAACGTTTTCCATCTTTCTTTCCCCGATTTTGGAAAACAAGCTAGCTAGGTTCATAGTCCACGTTGGTCCATATTGAGTCGGGGGTTCATGAATCCTACCCACTCTTTCGATGGTAAGAACCACCGGCTCAAGAATACCTCACCTTCCGGCCACCCAAGTGGTGTGGAGGCATTCTCAAATGGTGCTATGTATGAGATAAGCTACCCGACGGCCCGATACCGTTCTAGACTATCCACACATTTCCTCAACGCCCAATAATATGTGAATAATCTCGCCAAAACATTTTCATGAAACATTTGAAAGCATTTACATTCTTGAAATCGTTTAATATTAATACATATAAATATTTATTTTGACCAAATTCATTTACATAAGGTATTACGGGTCAATAATATAAATAAAACCTCACCTTGAAAAAAAGGAAAGAGAAAAGAAGCTAAGGACCCGGTTCCTCATGCTCGG
>JBBMKE010425710.1:0-10642 GCA_037834125.1 Lippia alba | reverse complement strand
GAGGTAAGTAATTTTCAATGCTTTTCTATTGTTTCGTAAATTTAATATTGAATGTATAATATATGATTTTGTGAAATATTGAATTATTACTTTCAGAATTATTGAGTTATGAAAACTTTCGTAAGCTTTTATATGCATATCTGTATGATAAGTAATCTAATTCCATTAAGTTATGTATGTTTGTCTCTGGAGTCATCTGCGTGCCTTGGTCAAGGCTCATCTGTTTTGTCCCTCAAGAGGGTCATCTGTTATATCGTCCCTTCAATGGGTCATCTGTTATGTCGTCCCTTCAGTTGCTCATCTGTTCGTCCCTTATGAGGGTCATCTGTACGTACCCTCTGACCAAATGGTTCATCTGTTATGCTTTGTCCTCAATGAAAATTATGATTATGGAGATAATATGATCTTAAAAATATAATTGTGGAAAAATATGGTTTTGGAAAAAAATCTCTTTCATATGTGAGGTTAAAACTATGCAATGATTTGCATGAGATGATTGTTTCAACTGTCTAATGTTTTAATATGTCATTATATCTATATGAAAATTATGTTTGATCAAATAGACTAGTTTTGGGGAATTGCTTATTGAGTATGCGGCTCACCCCTCGCTAATATTTTTTTTTCAGATAATTAGTCGGCTTTGGAGTTAGCAGAAACGGACAAGAAAATTAGTCCACCTTCTAGTATTTTAATTCCTAATTTGTTATGTGGGAGCTTTTGGTTATTTGGATAGCTGAGATTGATTACGTTTGAGACTTTGAGAAAAGACTGTAACAATTAGCACTTTTCCGTTGAACTGTTTTAAGAATTTATTTTAAGTATTTTATTCTGAACTTAGTTGCTCTGTTTATCGAGGCTTAGTGTCCTTGAGTCTTTTGGGACTTAGGGGCACTGCCGTGTTACATCCCGGAAACGGGGCGTGACAACAAGTCCAATAAAGAAAATCCAACATTCATAGTTCAACATTCATAGTTCTCCCTTTTGTATTGATTTTTGCTATTTGGCAACAAGTCTTACGAAAATGACGATTTTCATGTGCATTTCAATCAAATAAAGCAGATTTATGTGATTAAGGAGGAAGACGAAAATACATATCTTTTGTGAGAATTCAAATCTATGCTCAAATCTTGTGCTAACTACATGATGTCCTGGATCTAGTGATAGATCGTTGAAATTTAGTGCTAGATCCTTTAAATCTAGTCCTGGATCTAGTGTAGATCCATTAAATCTAGTGTTGGATCCTAGTGGACCTCCTACATAAAAACGATGTTGAAAATTAATGGAAAAAGCATGCATAGGTAAGGCAGTAGCTAAAGCTTGCTGGTGAAAATATTAAAAAGGATTTGTCTCAGCAAATCAAGAAACTTCTACAATTGTACTGTATTGTTTTATGTTGTGCCCTATTGTAATTATATTGTATTGGATTGTAATGTGCCCTACTGTACAATTGTATTATCTTGTATTGTGCCCTCTTCTACAATTGTATTGTATTGTATTGTATTAACAAATTACAACTTTTTTTGCAGCATTTGTTCTAGTACTAGATCCTATTTGAATTCCTTGATCTAGCACTAGATCCATTCATTCGAGTGAGAGATCTTGCTTGAAGTCCTTGATCTAGTACTAGAACCTTTTTATCTAGTGTTAGATCCTTTAAGACTGATGCAGAATAAACAAAGTATGGCAGCCTTTGATTAAGTTGGAAGACAAATTGCACTTTAATGGAAGTTTATAAATTTGATTTACAAAAATTTAGTCTCCTTAGATCTACATATTACAAGAAAACAAAGCAAGAAAGAACTAAATCAATGGAAAAAAATACAAATTATGATTTAGTAACTTTTTATATAGTAAATTAGACACCTTGGTGATCTACATATTATAAGAAAATAAACAAAAAAATTTTGTACACATGATATCTAGTACTAGATCATATTAATCGAGTTCTAGATCATTCAGTTCCAGCTACACGATTTAAGTGATCTATCACTAGATTAATTACAACAAAACACAAAAAAAAAATCCAACACCCTGTGTTACTCGACACCGTGATCACATGTAGTTCTTTTGTGTCCCTTTCCATCACATTGTTAACAAGTATTGTATCGTTTCCTTCCCTCATACGGTGCCCGGAATCTCGTCATCCTTTTTCTTTCGGCGCAACCAATCCGTTGTGGTGGTTTCGCTTTTTTAAAAAACTATGTCTTCATGCAGATCCCACTCGAACTCTGGAGGTGTAGAGAATATTGTCTCCGAAATGCAAGTATGTAATAATCAACTCTGTAAAATTTGGAGCATAGGTCATATATTCTTTCTCCAACCTGTTGATCATTTTGCTTCTTTAATGCCGACAATGCATCGGGGCAGGGCATCTTCTCTGAGTGGAAGACACCACGTGTGTATGTTATATTGTGAAAATCAACCATAACCTGACCTCCATGCCTGTGGACAGAAAATTGATGAGCATTGAGCTGTTGTGCAACGAGACCTTCAGATTTCTCCAAGTTAATCCGCAGAACTTTCTCTTTTGAGGGTACCAGCCTATTTGTATTGTTCATCATGTTTTTTCGCCGATCTTTGAACCATTGTCCCAACATTCATATGATAGCCCAATCAAAGAATGAATAGGATACTCTCTTTAAGATCGAAACCTAGAATTAATAGTATCGAAGATGTTGTTAGTCAGGACATCAAACCTGTTTGCTTTAGAATATACCCGGCTCCATAACTGAAAACCAACCTCATCCTTCAAGTATTCCGCTGCACGTTTGTGAAGACATTCTATCTCTTTGTAGTGCTCCATGAAATCTGCGATCGTGTATGCTTTGAACAAAATCCATGGTGCGCTTTGGGATAAACCGTAGCAATCGCATTTTTTATGGAAGTATGTCTGTCGGATATTATACAGAGATCGTCGCTATCATTTACAATGTATTTTAAATTCTTAAAAAACCATTCACATGATGCATTATTCTCTGAATCAACCACTGCCTATGCAAGAGGATACGTATGGTTCTCACTATCTTGTGCAGTAGCCACAAGCATAGTACCCTCAAATTTACCCTTCAAAAAGCAACCGTCAACGGCTAACACCTTGTACATGGATGTAAAACCTCGTATGCAGGGGTCAAATGCAACAAAAAAATGGAGAAACCTGCCCTCGTTGTCAAGAACCAAATCAGTGATGCTTCCTTGATTATTTCTTGTGATCATGTACTGATATGCATCTATTATTTCATATTCATGCTCCGGTGAGCCCCTGACAATATTCTTAGCATGATTTCTGCCTATCCAACACTTCCAGTAGCTAACAATGACCCCCAATTCATGTTCGATGTGCTTTTTAATATCGCCTGGTGTGGGATCTTTCCCGTCAAGAAACAAATGTTGCACTAACTCCCCAATTATTTTTGTGGTTGCCTGATGATGATGATTAGTTATCTTTTCCAACCCACAATTGTGAATCTAAATATACTTTCGCAGGACAAATATCTCAGAATTGGGATATTTAACACACCGAACCCATCATTTGCAATCATTGGAACAACATCGCAGAACAAGAAGGGCCTTTGTAGATTTTACTGTTCGGAATTGGAAGCTTCCCTTACAGGCAAGCACATTGAGCTTCATAACGGCTTCTTATTTGTTTTTAAACTCTTCGTCATCCTTAAAACCTGAACCATCATCCCACGTATAATTTCAATTCCGACCTCTGGATTATCATAACATAGGATGACTTCTTCCTCATTAGTATAACGATTGGTCACTTCTTCCTCAGAGGGATGTTGAAGATCATCTTCGATTCCACAATTTACAATTTCTTGGTTTACACCATCAGGATGAGAGACTTTTTTATCCATGTTATCCGGAGGACCTTCTGGGGTCCAGTCTTCAGCGTGGTCATCACGAAGACATGGGGTCCAGTCTTCATCTTTGTTGTCACGAATTTACAGTCTTCATCGTTGTTATCATGAGGAAGGGTGAAATCCTCATATTGAGGATGTTCGTGTGGATAATCATCATCCTGAGTAGTAACAACATGTTCGGATCCTGTTTGACTCTCCCTAATCCTATCAAAAGAAACCTTCAAGTGCGGCTTCCAGCCATGAAGAGAGATATCGGCGAAGTAAACTTGAAGATCGCGATCAGACTTTGCTTCAGTTGGATGACTGGTTAAAGGTGCACTTATAAGAAAATATTTCACTTGTACATCATCATGGGAGCAAGCAAGTCGTTCTGATTGTTGAAGAACATCATTTATCAACATTCTAAATGTAGTTTGATTGGTCACACTAAGAGCAGTCGTTCACTTTTTCTTCTCAACCCATTTCCAATAAGTGGGTTCTTCTTGCCACACTCCAAATTCAATTCTAACAACAAAGGGCCTGTACACAGTCGGAAAGAATATGTAATTATACATGCATGCATAAGAAGTTTAAAAAAAAAAAGGGATCGAGTGATAGATATAGATAATCGAGTGAAGGATCAAGTGATCTATCACTAGAATATCACAGTCGCGCACTAGATGTATATCATTCCAGCACGCGCTTAAAAAATCATGGAAGAAAACCCTATGGAAACACGTTGCATGGATAAAATTATCCATGCATGCAGTAAAAAAAAAATAAGGAAAACACAATGATCTATTACTAGACCTGATATGATCTATCAATAGATGTCTTTAATCTAGTACTAGACCACTATGAACAGAAAGAAGAAAACCCAAGAACATGTTTTTTAGTGAATCAATTAAACATGAGTTGAGATACGAAATGGACATGTTGTATTGGCGTCCAAAACAGGTTAGAGGATGTTCTGTATTAAACCCAGAAAGATAACAAAGCCAAACCCAGATGGATAACGAATGATTCTTGATTTTCAGTGAAATCGCAGAATAGGGTTCCGAAAAACCAATTCGTACGAACTCAAAACTTTCCTACCTTTGATTGTCGTCGTTTGCCATTGTTCGTGCAATCAGATTGGCCTCGTGATATTTAGGGTTCTTTGAAGAATCAAATGAACAACACAGCGATCGGAGAATAAAAAAAGGGTTTTTGGATTTACGTCGCAGAGCCAGAAGAATTGCGAGAAAATTAGCTTGAATGTGATTTGGGGGTCCGATTCTGATTTTCTATAAATTTTGGGGTCAAAACGAAAATGCAAAAAAATGACGTGGCAATGGCTTAATTAGGCTGCGTAATTAACTGAGCGCTAATTATACCCTAATGAAGCCGAGGGTTATGTACCCAATGCTTTAGAAACTTGGGGTTATATAACGAAAAAAAGTCTGTCGGGTGGAAAGATTAGACGCGGCGGCGGAGGGAAAGGCAATGGAGAATTTTGGAACCATACGGCGGTGGGCTAGGGGCACACCTTGGCCTGCAAGTTTCTATATCTTGTTTTATTTGAATTTTACTTTAGAATATGGATGGAGTTTTAATGCCCTTAAATTCTATATGGTCCATAGAAATATCATGAATAAAGTTTCTCTATTGACTACAGGAATTTTTTTTAAAGCAAAAGGTTGAATTCACGACTTAGGCTTTCCTATATTCCGATCTAATGAAGTAGTTGTTGGAAATAATGTATTAAGAAGTCGATTTCACCTAATTCGTTTTTGTATTTTTCTTAAATAGTAGACAATCTTTGAATGATTAGTGAAATAAATTTGACTTATTTAAACTAGAAAAATGCACGTATAATGCACGTATATAACTATTTTAAAATAAGTTATGAAAAGTTAAACACAACAAATTAATTATTTATATATTTCACTACTATAAATCAACTGTGGATATCCAAAATATCGAATAGTAAAAAATAATTTATAAAAAAAATTATTAAACATATTATGGAATTTTAAAATTTTCTCGTATATTTCACAAATGCTAATTATTCTAGATTTTGAGTACACTTCTCTACATTATTTGAAGTATTTCTAAAATATTTTATAATTATTTCTTAATATGGAAATAAATTATTTATATTTTAATTGCAATTACGGTGAAATCAAAAAAACTATTAATGAATAGCTATAAAAATATTCATACACTATATGATCATAATGATACTGCAAATAAAAGGAAAAATTACATCTGACTACCCTTCATTTAGGCCTAATTACAATCTAGTCCACAATTTTTAGAAAATTACATTTTAGTCCATATAATTTTGTTTGATCTGAGGTCCCTTAACAGAATTTGTAAAAGTACATTTATGCTCTTGATGGTTTTATGAGTGTTACATTAAATATATGACAAAAATTACAAAATCATCCCTAAAGTTTACAAAAATAACAAAACGATCACTACAAAATATAATTTTAACAACAAATCAGGGGCATTTTGGGAATGACATAACGGAACCCTAGGGACCACAAGCGGTTCTCAAAAGTTAGGGACTAATTTTTAATTTTTTAAAAATCGTGGATCATGTTGTAATTAGACCTAAATACAGAGTAGTTAGATGTCATTTTTTCTATATAAAAAATCATCTAACCTTCGCCATAAAAGGAATATCTTCAAGAAATTATCGTAGTTCGTGTATGATGGTTGTTGGTGTATATATCGTTGTTCGTGTATGATGTTTGATGTCATACCAACAACATACTCGATCATTATCTAACAAAAATATAATAAATCGGTCAATAAGATGTTAATATAAATCGATTTAAAGAGAGAAAATTGTGTAAGTATGGATGAATAATTGAAAAACAAATGTAATTAAATATCTAGACAATGAATGAGAGCAAAAATAAAAATAAAATGAAAATGAATGGAAGGAGAAATGATT
This sequence comes from Lippia alba, assembly GCA_037834125.1. Classification (NCBI taxonomy): domain Eukaryota; kingdom Viridiplantae; phylum Streptophyta; class Magnoliopsida; order Lamiales; family Verbenaceae; genus Lippia; species Lippia alba. Next base: position 3,850 of record JBBMKE010425710.1, on the reverse strand, counting down.
AGTTCTATTGTTTGGAGCAAATAAATAAATAGTTGTTTTAGAAATAAATACTATTTGATGAAGTAATTTATGTAACCCAATTAATTCTCTTTATTATCAAACATTTGATTTTAAATCCAAAATTGTAGGACCTTTTATGGAAATGGTATCCATGATTTAAGTGATTAGTCATTATAATACAATTTTACATAATTAGTAATATATTTAAAAAAAATAAATCTGCATTTAATATTAAACTCAATTAAAATTATTAATTTTTTTAAAAAAATCTAAAATTTTAAACAAATTATTATATGCAAATTTTAATTTAATTAATTTAAAAGGAACAAAAAACACATAAAACGCTCCCTGTTATATTATACAATGTAGATAAGAACTACATTATAGAAAATAATAAAATAAAATTAATTATGAACTTGAGAAACTATATTAAAAGATTGTAATTTTAAACTATACAAAATGATAGTTTAGATAAATATATTTATTTTAATATTAAATATTTAAAAAAAATTCAAATAAATATTTCTCAAAGAACTAATCTACACTATAATATATAGAAGTTCAAAATACTTTTTGTAACAGCCCGAAAACCCGTATGTTGATATTGTCCGCTTTGGGAAATACGCCCGCACGGTTTTCTTCTTCCCGAAGGAAAAGGCCTCAACAAGGAAGTGGTATTCACCCACTTATAAGTAAGCTTCGTTCTCCATCTCGAATCGATGTGGGATATTACATCCACCCCCCTCCTTGGAGGGGCCAGCGTCCTTGCTAGCACACCAGCCCGGTCCCAGCTCTAATACCATTTGTAACAGCCCGAAAATCCGCATGTTGATATTGTCCAGTTTGGGAAACACACCTGCACGGTTTTATTCTTCCCGAAGGAAAATGCCTCAACAAGGGAAAGGTATCCACCCACTTATAAGTAGGCTTCGTTCTCCATCTCCAACCGATGTGGGATATTACACTTTTGCACATATATGATATAATATCCGCTAAAATTAAGTCTTGATAAATAAAGTTAATCCCCTTAATTTATGCTAAAAGATATTACTTTTATTTTCAATTAATTACCATCAATCAATTAATTAAGGTATTTATATTTACTTGATATAAATAAAATATTGTCAGTTGGACTTTCTTAAATTTAGAAGGTTAGTATCCTAATTATTTTGATATTGGCAAATAATTAAAATATTCAAAATATTAAGTACTACGGACTGTTTATTAACTAATGAAATAATTTTTAAAGAATAAAAAAATTCAAAAAAGGAGAAAAAAATATTCATTCAAAATTGAAATAATTAGGGTCAAACACACCTCTTGTATATTGGGACTTATCTTGTAGCTGTTCACATTACGTAATTATCTTCCATATTTGTTCTTATCTAATTTATCTTTCCGCCACAACTACGACAATTAGGTTAGTAGCTAATTAAGTTTCTAATCACGATAATAGAATCAATCACCAAATAGAGAAAGAGATTCAAACTAATCATAATCGGTGGCTTATTTTCCATTTAGACTTCTTGAAGCAGGAGTCCCCAAACAATATGTCATAATTAATTTTCTCCTGCAAACTCCAAGTAGCAATCAAAGTGAAATTATTATTGTAAAAAACCCATTTATCCTTGATGTTGTCTTGAGTCACCTGCTCAAAGAAGTAGCTTGACCACAAGCAAAGTAAAAGAATAGAATGATATGTGCCAAGACATAACGTCGTAAATATGCAGAAAGAATCCGACAAAAGGTGAGTACGAAAGTTAGGGTATGAAAGTGGTTTTTATATACGTACAACTTATTTTGGTAGATAAATATTCTTTTCATTAGTGAAAGATATTAAATTAATTTATTAGAATAATTTAAACAATCTAATTAATCCAATTTATTTTTGAAAGGTTTGACTTAAAATTTAAAACAGTAATAGCTTTTTATGAAAATTGTATTTATGATTTTTTTTTAATTTTATTTATGATTCAAGTGACGCAACTTTACATAATTTGTATTATATTTAGAAAAAACAAAAACAATGCTTTTAATATACCTCAACTAAAACTATTTATTCAATTAAAAAATTCAAAATCTTAAAAAAAATTGGAATTTGATTAAAATTGACGCACTTAGAGCCAAAAGATACCTTATTTTATTATATAGTCTACATGTATATGTATAAATAATGCATTCTAAATAAATAAATTAATGAGAATTTCTTAACAAATTAAAAGAATTTTAAATCATATGAAATAGTTTTTCGAACAAACAATATAGCAACATTTAGTTTATTTCATAAGTTTTATTTGAGTTTTGGATTCTGCCATTAATTACCTGAGTTGTATTTAAATTTTAGATTAACATATATTTTCCTAAATTTAAATATTCAAATAAATTATACCATAAATTGATAATTTAATTTAGGCAATTTTCAAAAATTAAGGGATATTAAATTGCGAAATAAATAAATTAATTTAACATCTATCAACCAATCATAATTTTTAGTTTTAATTAAAATTTTCAAAATATTACAAAATTCTATTCAGTCAAAATTAGTTCAATTAGGGTCAAACACACCCTTTCTATATATTATAGTATAGAATAGATGAGTTTAATAATTATGTTTATCGACTAAATTAGGATATTAAAAATATCTAATTTGATTACATAAATATAGTAATATTTTTAATGAACCATTTTGATTTTGAAAATTATCAAAATATGAAAACATTTATATGAAATTTGTCTTTCAAGTCATGTGCAATATATAGATTTTTTTTTTATTTGGATGTTTCTCTATTTTAAATTTCTATGTATGTGCACTAAACTGTTTAAAATTTTTAACTATGTAATTGCATAAAAATAAACTGTTTAAAGTTTATAATAATTTGAGCAAATACTTATAGCTTTTAAGCCTAATTAAGTAATAGTTTATAATTTTGAATATTAAATAAATAAAAGATATATAAAAAATATAGACAAAAACCTAAAAAGTCATACAAAATGTTATGTTAACTATATATACTTTATTCTCCTTCTATTGTTTGATTTTTTAATATAATTTTTTATTTATTTTTAATATTTTTTATAAAATTTTGTTGAATCCTTTGGTTTTCATTCAAAATATAAAAGTCATATTTACTTTCGTAACTTCGATTTTTGCACCTAACCTTTTATTTATATTTCCAACCTCAATTTTATCATTTAAAATAGGAATATTATTATTTTTATTTTTAATTTCTTTTTGTTACATAATCGTGAGAGATTGTAGCTTTTGGTATATCATTATCACCAATTTTAGTATAATTATCTTAAACTAAATATTCATCTCTCAAAACCGTAGTTTTGACATATTATCATTTTCAATATTACCCCCATTTCGTAAGTCCCTAAATTCTTCTCCATAATTGTTGTTTCATTTAATAAGTATGTTTATTTTACTTTTCATTTATACTTTGAATTGTACTTTAATTTTAATTGCATCAGCTACTACACGTAATTTTTAATTGATGATACTCTTCGATTAATTGGGATGAGAAAGAGAAATTCCATAAATCTAATCAACTAATTTTTTTTATAATATTTTATATTCTTCTTAAAGAATTAAAAGTGTTAATGACTTAATTATACAAAATATTAATGGAGGTTTTAACGACCAATTTATTTATAAAATATTAAAGAAATAAATTTTTATATAGTTTTCAATATTACCCCATTTGAATTATGACAATCCAAATTTATATAGTTTTTAATTTATATTTAATTTGTATATGTGAATAAATATAAAAAAGATGTAATTAACTAAATGGAAAATATTGAAAAACCCATCTTAATTATTACATTAAATCCTCGTCTACTGATG
>JBBMKE010425688.1:0-10643 GCA_037834125.1 Lippia alba | reverse complement strand
GGTTTGGGAGGTTGAACCACCGGAGGTGATCGGAGTGGAGGAGTAACTGCAGAATTATGCTGGTTCAGTTTTTTAACCAAAAAAAAAAATTCACAAATGAGTTACTAGCTACAACAAATGGAAACGTATACAATTTGACACTATCAAGCAGAGGTTCAAGGAATATAAATAAATCTACTTGTGTGGCTGAACATGGAGATTAACAAATAAAGATTTTTTCTTTAATGCTGTTATTAAATGATCCATGTTTTTTTACACACGCATATCCAAGCGGGATTCGAACCCAGAACTTCGCTCTTAGAAATGAATTCATTTACTGTTGACCCATTAAATGATCCATGTTACGTGTCCAATATATGACAAAATTATCAGCTTTTCAACTTATAGATTATTTGAAAATCAACAAATAATTTATTGATTTAAATATTAATGCTGCAAGTAAATGATCCATGTTACTTATCTAATACATGCCGAAATTCAGAAGTCAATGCTCTATGAACGAATGCTCATCCAATGTTAGAATATGAATCAAGTGTGAGAATAGAATACCTGTGAAAGAGAATAAGCTCCATTGTATTTTCTTCAGTTGTGTGAGATCAGAGATATGGCCGCCTATGGTGCCGCGGTTAAGCTATTGAATACTCTAGAAATCAAAGAGCTCCAGAGCAGTTCTGATCACGCAGAAATCGAAGAGCTCGTTGAAGCAGTGGATTCCTTGAAATGTTTTCTTGAGGAAAACAGAGAGGTTAAAGCAGAATTCGAAACCCAAATCAGAGAGGCCATTTATGAAGCTCAAGACATCATGGACATCCACATGTTCTCAGCTCACTTCCTTTCTTCATCAGAGGCTGAAATTAGCAGCGACAGCTTCCATGAAGACCTGGAGAGAGTGACACAAAAGATTAATTTGATTGCTGAAATGACGACAGAGGAGTTCAATCATCTCACTTTGGACAGGAAAATAAGCACCTCCGTATGGAGAAATTCTATTGAAATTAACTGCTTTAAATGGAATCGTAGACTGCTTGGACGTGATGAAGACATGAATGAACTCAAGGATCGGCTGATGAATGGATCTGATGGGCTCCAAGTTGTCCCGATTGTTGGCGTTGCTGGAATGGGTAAGACCGCTCTTGCTCGGTGTCTTCTCAATGAACCTATGATTGTGAACCACTTTGATGTTATTGGTTGGGTAAAGGTATCTATCAAATACAAAAAACGCGATAAATTGTTAGATATCCTCGCATCCTTGAGGAAGTCGATTATTGGAATCCATGAAGAGGTAAATGATCGATTTGAGGAAGAATGTAGTTGGAGCGATGAAATCCTTCAGATGTCAGAAGAACAATTGGTGAAACATATCTACAATACTTTAAAATATAAGAGGTATATCATTTTGTTGGATGATATTCGAGACGTTGTGTCCTGGAACGATTTCAAAGAATTGTTCCCAAATTACTATAATAGAAGTCGAATCCTGCTAACGACTAGGGACGTGGAAGTTGAACCGGCTCATCCTCACCTATTGGATCGTTTGAGTATTGAGGCTTCCTTTGCTTTGCTTGAACTGACTGCCTTTGGTGGTGAACCATGCCCTGCACATCTTGCTTTTATTGCAAGGGATATTGCCTGGCATTGTAGAGGATTACCTCATGCGCTTTTCATTGTTGGAAGGATACTCTGCTGTGCCAAACCAATTGCAGAGTATTGGGAGATAGTATTGTCTTCAATTATTTCAATGGACAACTATGATGACCTCATAGAAGCAGTAGTATCTCTCACTTACAACCACTTGCCTCATCATCTTAAAGTTTGCCTTCTCTATATGGCTATTTTCCCTTATGATTATGTCATCCCTTGGAAGAAGCTTTTGTTTCAATGGTTTGTAGAAGGGTTTACTGGAAAGTCAGAAAGCATGACAAGGTTTTTCAAGGATTCTGTCACGGAACTCATTAGGCGATGTTTTCTTGTTATTCGTATAAAGTCCAGAAACTACTCGAATGGAAGTTACAGAATTGCTGAGGAAGTCTTTCATGATTTTCTTGTGAGAAAAGCTAAAGAGGAGAAGTTCTTCCTTGTAATAAATAAGGGTGAAAGTTATGCTTTTCGACAGGGAGACACCGTATACAATCAGCAACGCCGGCTGTGTGTCCAACAGAATATCCACCATTTCATCAAAGATCTATCCACATGTAACATAAATTCGTTGGTTCGTAGTCTTATTTATTCAGGCCCTGAATGTCAGCATCGGATCGGGGCATGGTCAGAAGAATTCAAGCTGCTTGAGGTACTTGATGCTGTCAAAGTAGGGTTCTATACCATCCCACCCGAAATCCTCAAATTAATTCAATTGAAGTACCTTGCTTTCAGCTTTAATGGACAACTCCCTGTGGCTTTGTGCAATCTTCGAAATCTTCAGGTCTTGATTGTTTCACAGTATCTCAATATGAAATGCTCCGGAATTCCAACTTATCTGCCTGCCGAGATTTGGAATTTGAAAGATTTGATGCTTGTACAGGTTGAGGGAAGTGACCTGCCCGAGCCTCCTTTTGACACTAAGCTAGAAAACCTTCATCATCTTTTAGACGTGAGTGCTCGCAGCTGTACCCGAAACATTTTTGAAAGAATCCCAAATCTTTTTACATTGGAAGTTCGCATTGAATCATCACAAGATGATGAAACATTGAGTTTTTTTAGTTATCTTGACATCCTTGAAAACCTTTGTTTCTTTAAATGCATTGTTATATATCCTGATATTGGGTCACAAGTTCTTCCTTGTTCCATACCAGTTTTTCCGTCAACTCTTACAGACTTAACTTTGAGCGGGTGTGGATTTCCTTGGGAGTATATGAGGCCGATTGCTGCATTGCAACGACTTAGATTTCTGAGCTTGCAGAACTATTCCTTCCGAGGCCCCAAGTGGGAAGTGAAGACAGATGAATTCCCAAAGCTATATGCCCTGGTGTTAGAAGACATGGATATCGAGAACTGGACATTTGATTCCAGTATTGGCTCCATCTTCCCGAGCTTGAAAGGCTTGACCATTAGGAACTGTTACAAACTGCGACACATCCCTTCAGTATTTGCAGATAGCTCGACTCTGAGATTGTTGGAGGTGTTCGATTGCAGCACATCTGCTATGAATTCAACTCTGGAAATAAAGGAGGAGATGCAAAAACGGGGAAATTATTCAACTGGATTCGACATCTATTCTTCAATGGATGATTAGAAGCTCAAACCTTTGTATCAACCAATTTAGTGTGATCCGTCTGCTTGCAAACATTAAGAGGTGTGTCTTCCAAATTTAAGCCAGACTATCTGGAATAGACTGTTCCTGTCTTACTGGGGTAAAATGTCTACTTTGTGATTTTTGAATCAGGCAGCAGAAATAGTATATTTGTTTGTTGCGAATTGAGAAACCTGCTTTACAATGTAAGCATTTTTGTTTAGTATTTTGTGAATTCTGTATATTTCTTTATCTGATTAAATTTTGTATTTTAATAGAATTGGTTCTTTTTTTTCGAATCCATCAGAAAATCTGTTTCTTTTTTAGATTTGTTAGCTCAATGATTTGATAATTTTGTATAATCCCTTGCTCATTGTTTAAATTGAATTTTTGATTATTCAGATGTAATTTTACTCAAGAAAATTAAATTTTAAGGCGAATTATTAACTTTATCTACTCAAAAGTTAATTTTGGAACATGAAAAATAAAATTCGTTCAGTTTTAGAAATTTTAGAAATTATATACGACAGGTCAGTCCTAATAAAATAAATAAAATCAACCAAAATATGAAATAAAATTATAACCGTCTCGCCTTGGTTTCATACTTTCATATATAATTGGGTTTTTTTTTTTAAAGTAATCACAAAACTTCTTTTTTGACAGAGCCTGTGCCTCTTTGTAATTATACAAGCTTCTCCTTTTGGTTTCAAGTAATTAGGGATACCCTCTTTTTATTAATAATTGAAACAAAGAAAAGTATTAACAAACTTGGACGACATCAACTATTAATGAGAAATAATTCCAAAAGTTACTAAAATTTGAAATATAACATCATTTAACTTCGTCAAATAATTAGGCAATGGGGCAAATGTAATGTGGACAATGTTAACAAGGGAGGTTTGTGCAGTCCTGAAACCAAAAAAGGGATATTTATGTAATTATATATATTATAGGGGAGGATGCTGTAATTACCACTAATAGTTACCTTTTCGAGATTTTCACTGTTAATATGAGCTCATTATGTTATTCATTTCCCACATTTTTTTACGTATGTATATTTTTTATGTGGTGTTTAGTCTCTATATTGATAAATATGCCACTTTAAATTTATAATTAATATTTATGAGCTGGGCCAAATTTAGGGTATGCCACTGGAAGTTAATGTAATTTGTCAAACCTTACAAACCCAGATTTTTATTAGATGACATTTACATTATTTGACGAATGTATTCTACAAATCCAGATTTTTAATACCTGTGCAATTTTTTCCACTTTTAAAATAGTATAGATAATTAATTACCAGCTTGTTGAATAATGCAATATGTTATGCTCCACTTCAAAATGCGCTCTTGCTTAAGCTTAATTTACAGTGTTAACAAACTATTCTCAAGATTTATTGGTGCAGAAAAGGAACTTTTTCAGTGAGTTAGGTGAAATGCTTCTAGTGTGGCATCCACACAGGACTCGTTTTTACATCATAAAAATGGCCTCTTATGGTGCCTGCTGCAATGTGAAAGAATATAATGAATACCCCAACTCAACAAATGAAAACAAATCCTACAAACTTTCTTCTTCACATTACCTTCTTCCTACTCCTTATCATCTTTATCAATTATACTACCACTGCAGCAGCAGCAGATCCATCAGAAGCATGCAATGGCTCGATAGCGGAGTGCAGCCTCGACTTGGAGATTCTAATGGAGTCTGAGATAAGCAGAAGGTTCCTTCAGCAGAAGAAATACATCTCACTGGGGGCACTAAATAAGGACAAGCCGGTATGCAACGGCGGCCCACCAGGAAAACCTTATTCGAGTGGCAGCAGCTGCCTTCCTCAGTCATCGAATAAGTACAACAGAGGTTGCTTGAAAATCTATGACTGTAGGGCCGACGCATGAATGAACATACGTTAATATTTCTATGAATGTGAAACTATGTTGTCATGGAAGTCTTACAAACTTTACTTGTTGCCTTTGTTATTAATACTATTAAGATGGTCCGTTTTGAATTCTCTGTTAATTTCATATATGCTAAAATTTAGATGTTGAGAACGATTGTGTTTTGTATGCGACTAAAATTTATATTTATACAAGTTAATGCTTAGGAGAATTATAATAACATGAAAGTGCAGAATAAACTGTGTATTTCAAACTGGTAAGAAATCCCTAATTAAGGTTTCAAATATTTGGGCACTTTTCATTGTTTCAAATATTTTATAGAAGTTATTTAAATGCTTATTATAGTATGCACAAACATTTTTAAGGAAAAAATATTATTTTACCTTAGAGGGATGTTCGTAATTTTCAAACCTCATGGAAAAATCCATATTTTAGTCATGCCTCTGGGAATATTAGTAATTTTTCCTATAAATAAATTCACTAATCTGCCTTAACATAGATACCAGCTTTTAACTTAACATCGATATTTGAAAATTAACAAGTAAAAACTTTTCTTTACAATGCCGCAATGAAATGATCCATGTTACTCAACATCGATATCAGCTTTTCAACTTGATATTTGGAGATTAACAAATAAAGACTTTGCTTTATAATGCCGCAATCAAAAGATCCATGATACTTATCCAATACATGACAAAATTCAGAAGTTAATGCTCTATGAGAAAATCCTTGTTGCTATCCAAGAATTCGAATCAAGTGCGAGAACAGATCTATACTTGTCATATTTTCATTTCTTGTTTGTCATAACATACTTCTGAAAGAGAACAGACTCCTAGTATTTCCGTCATTTGTGTGAGGAGGAGAGAAATCAGAGATATGGCGGCCTATGGTGCCGTCGTCTCGCTTTTGAAGACTCTATGGAAGCTCCAGATCAGCAGTCCAGATCACCCACAAATCGAAGAGCTCTTTGAAGCAGTCGATTCCTTGAGACGTTTTCTTGTGGAAAACAGAGAGGTTAAAGCTGAATACGAAACCAAAATCAGAGATGCCATTTATGAAGCTCAAGACATCATCGACTCCCATATGTGGTCAGCTCATTTCCTTTCTCCTTCAGAAGCTGAAATTAGTACCCAGAGCTTGCATGAAGACCTGAAGAGAGTGACACAAAAGATTAATTTGATTGCTGAAATGACAACGGAGGAATTCAATCATCTCACTCTGGACAGGAAAATAAGCACCTCTGTATGGAGAAATTCTGACGAAATTAACTGCATACTCCAGTGGTTGGGCCCAATGAAGACATAAATGAACTCATGGATCGACTGATGAATGGATCTGATGCGCTCCAAGTTGTTCCGATTGTTGGGGTTGCTGGAATGGGAAAGACTGCTCTTGCTACTTGGCTTCTCATAGATCCTGTGATTCTAAACCACTTTGATGCTGTTGGTTGGGTAAAGATATCTCTCAAGTACAGCAAACGAGATAAACTGTTAGATATCCTAGCATCCTTGAGGCAGACGAGTATTGGAATCCGTGAAGTGGTAGATAGCCTGCTTAAGTATCAATGTAGTTGGAGCGACAAAATCCAGCAGATGACAGACGAACAATTGGTGAAACGAATCATCAATTGTCTAAGACAAAAATCATTTTATTGGATGATATAAGAGACGTTGCGTCCTGGAACGATTTGAAAGAATTGTTCCCGGATTACTATACTAGAAGTCGAATCATTCTAACGACTAGGGATGTGGAAGTGGCCCCAGCCCGCCCGTATCTATTGGATCGTTTGAGCAATTGGGCTCCCTTGGCTTTGCTTGAAGCGATAGTCTTTGATGGTGAACCATTCCCTGCACATCTTGCTGTTATTGCAGAGGATATTGCCTTGAGTTGCAGAGGATTAGCCCACGCAGTTGTCATTGCAGGAAAACTACTCTCCTGCGCCAACTCAACTGCAGAGTATTGGGAGATAGTGTTGTTGTCAAATGTTTCAATGGAGAACTATGATGACCTCATAGAAGCAGTAGTATCTCTCACTTACAACCACTTGCCTCAACAACTAAAGGTTTGCCTTCTCTATATGGCTATTTTCCCTTACAATTATTTCATCCCTGGGCCGAAGCTTGTGATCCAATGAATTGCAGAAGGGTTTATGGAAGAAGTTAGACTTACGAAACATGCTGCTGACTGCCGCAGAGACTGTGGTAGAACTTTCCATGCGAGGTTTTCTTGTTCAGCTTGTAAACTCCAGAAACTACTTCAATGCAAGTTTCAGAGAATTGCTGAGGAAGTCTTTCATGATTTTCTTGTGAGAAAATCTAAAGAGGAGAAGTTCTTCCTTGTAATGGATAAGGATGCAAGTTGCACTTTTCGACAGTGAGACACCGCATATAACCAGCGTCCAACAGAATATCCATCATTTCATCAAAGATCTGTCCACATGTAACATAAATTCATTGGCCCGTTCTCTTATTTATTCAGCTCCAGAACATCAATATCGAATTGGGGCATGGTTAGAAGAATTCAAGCTGCTCGAGGTACTTGATGCAGTTAAAATCGGCTTCTACGTTATCCCTCCTGAAATCCTCAAGTTAATTCAGTTGAAGTGCCTTGCTTTCAGTTATAATGGAAAACTCCCTCCGGCGTTGTGTAATCTCCAAAGGCTTCAGGTCTTGATTGTTTTACTGTATCTCAATATGAAATGCTCTGGAGTTCCATCTTATTTGCAGGTCGAGATTTGGAATTTGAAAGATTTGATTCATCTACAGATTGAGGGAAGTGACTTGCCGGAGCCGCCTTCTGGCACTAAGCTAGAAAACCTTCGTCAACTTTTAGACGTGAGTGCTCACAGCTGCACCCGTAGCACTTTTTAAAGTATCCCAAAGCTTGCTTCATTGGAAGTTTGCATCGAATCATCAGAAGAGGATGAAACATTGAGTTTTTTTAGTTATCTTGACATCCTTGAAAAACTTCATTTCTTTAAATGCGTTGTTATTTATCCTGATATTGGGTCCCAAGTTGTTCCTTGTTCCGTTTCGGTTTTTCCATCTACCCTTACATACTTAAGTTTGAATGGGTGTGGATTTCCTTGGGAGTATATGAGGTCGATTGCTGCATTGCCAAAACTTGAATTTCTCAACTTGCAGAGCTCTGCCTTCCAAGGCCCCGAGTGGGAAGTGAAGACAGATGAATTCCCCAGTCTAAAAACCCTACTGTTAGAAGACATGGATTTCAACAACTGGGCATTTGATTCGAGTTCAGGTTCCATCTTCCCGATCTTGGAAGGCTTGATCATTAGGAACTGTTACAAACTGCGACACATCCCTTCAGTATTTGCAGACAGCTCGACTCTTGAATTGTTGGAGGTGGTCGATTGCAACACATCTGCTATGAATTCAGCTCTACAAATAAAGGAGGTGATGCGAAATAGGGGTAACAAAGCAACTCAATTTGACATCTATTCTTCATGGGATGATTAGAAGCTCAAAATCCTGTGATCAACATGGAAGCATCTCCAGATTTTAAGGTATGGTTTCAATTACCATCCAAATTTATTACTTTTAACTATATATGTCATTCTTAATCCTGGAAATTTGTTTAATCTGGGTGGAGGGAGAGGCCCCTGCCCCTCGCCCATGACCTCAAGTCTAGTTTCAAATTTAGTTTTGAGTTCCAAAATATGTTAATCGATACAACACCTAAGCCTATGAGGCTCACCGTCCAGTTTCACAATTTATGAATGGATAGTTTCAGGTCTAATATTGAGTTTCATAATTTATTAATCAATAAACACCTAAACTCATAAAGCTCGCCGTCGCTTGCCAAACTAATTGATATAGTAAAAAGATGGTCAATTCTACGAACAACCTAAGATTTTTTACACGGTTGAAGAATAATTGAACTACTGTTTAGCTCTTTTTTTTCCCGCAATTTATCCATGAAATAATTAAAATATTTTTAAGTCTAATCAGTTCGTCGTTTGTTTTTTATTTAGCACATATAACATATCAATATTTATGTATAGTAATACGCTAAATAATAATTCGGCATTATGCTAACTTAACTTGAGGTTTCAAATTCCTGAGAATGCGGTTACAATTGGTAGGAAGAACTTTACACCCTAAATAGTTCGTCCACGTTCGACTCACGAAAAAGAATTATAGAACAAAAAATATATGTACGTTAAATCTTACATGAGCTATAATACTATATATATATATATATATATATACACTCATAAAGCTATATATACAGAGAGAAAGCAATACGATACATAGATATAAGTACATGTCTCAGACTCTCATTATTGTAATGAGCTAGTATTGTTAAAAAAAATAAAAAATAAAATACCTATTAACAAGACTTGTCGCAGCTTATCAATTAATGAGTTCGGCACATTGCACATTAATTAGGCTTATCAATTTACACTGCACTTTAGTATGACAATAGAGTAAATTACATATTTATTTAAATCCCACCAAAAAAAAATTATTTAAAGAAAACTTGCAGCATCTGGCGAAGGTCATAAAAAAAAATCTAGAAAAAATTTACTTGGCTTGTTCTCCGGTCAAAAGAACCTAAAGACAATGGGAAATACTTCCCCATACTTTTTTACAAGAAAATTTAGTTTTTTACTACGGTCAGTATCTCGTAACAAATAATCAAATTCGTAACAAAAAAATCTTTTGCTACGAATTTGTTATGTTTGTGTATTGGAGCTGATGTGGCAAAAAAATGTTTCTGCCACGAGCAACTGTTATTTATTACGAAATTATATCCTTTTGCTACGGATATATTCGTAGCCTATTATAAGTTACTTTTGATTCCAAACTTAGGTAAAAATGTTGTTATTATTTATAGACACCATTTGGTACGAGTAACATATCGTAGCAATTACTTTTCACCATATTTCCCAAAACTTTAGACTGCACTGTAAGATTCTTGTCACTAGCTATATAGCTAATTGAAAATATTATTAGTTGATCATATTAAATGTTTATTAATCCACTCAAATTAAAGAGATTAATATTAGTAAGGGTAAAAATTTACATTCACAATGGGAAGAAAGAGGGTAATGATCAACACTTCCACAATATCAGAGATATAGATAATCAGAATCCCCACCAGCTGGTTGAATATCGCAGTATGTTCCACTTCAAAGTGTGCTCTTAATTAAGCTTAATTTACAGTGTTAACAAACTATTCTCAAGATTTATTGGTGCAGAAAAGGAACTTTTTCAGTTGAGTTAGGTGAAGTGATTCTAGTGTGGCATCCACTTCCTTAGAGAAAAATAGGGACAGGACTCGCTTTAAAATGGCCTCTAATGGTGCCTGCTGCAATGTGAAAGAATATAATGAATACCCCAATTCAACAAATGAAAGCAAATCCTACAAACTTTCTTCTTCCCATTACCTTCTTTCTACTCCCAATCATCCTTACCAATTATCCTACTACTGCAACAGCAGCAGGTCCATCGGGAACATGCAACGGCTCGATAGCGGAGTGCAGCCTCGATGTGGAGATT
>JBBMKE010425677.1:0-10644 GCA_037834125.1 Lippia alba | reverse complement strand
CAAAACATGCAAATATAAAGTCTACCCTAACAGACAAATAAGCACATAAAGAAGTGTTGCCTATGAACAAAATCATTACGTTTATTACTCAAAGATTGTTTGTGATTTTACAAGGAATAAGTAAAGCACTACATGCTTTTAGGGCACTATTCCTAACAAGAACTTCCAACTTTTGTTCAATCTTACTTAGGAACTTCATTTTCGAGCTTCCCTTCGTCTTTCCGAAGCCGTATGTGACTTATATGATTTTTATACATGCATAATTGATTATTACCTTGCTAGTTGCACTCCTTGATCTTAATTTCCTAAATTTGATTACTTGACTTCATGCTTAATATAAATTGATTCCGTATGATCAAATGGTTTAATTATGTGACCTCCTTGAGAGTTATTGCAACTTTTATGTGCTTGATGAATATTACACATGATAAATATGTGTCCATGGCTTGATGGATTATTCAATTATTAATTATTTCATATGTTATGAATTTGTTTCATTATCCATTACAGGCATGAACTAATTGTGCACATGAACTCTATAACGACATAGCATATCGTTTTATAATCCTCATATGCATGCTCTATCATTTCATATCATGTCACGAACTTCTCAATGAATGTTGTGCATCTTACTTGGTTTCAATTGAGTCTTATTTCACGGGTGCACGTTCTTTTCCTTCTTGTATAATTTTTTTCCAAGGCGGAGATATCGTGATCGAATAGACACTGGTGTAGCTCGTATCCTTGTATCATTGTCTTCAAGGTGAGGTGTCTTCGTTGTAGTTACGTATTAAACCCTACAACCTTTATGTGACAAGTTTTGGCCAAAAACCTATTATGTATATATATTGTTTTCAAGCTAAGTTATCGAGTAAATGTGTTATATGGATTTCGATATGTATTATGATATTCATGATTTGAAATGTATTGGCGAGATTATGCACATTGATCATGCACATGTTATTGGGCCCCGGGAAAATGTGTTAATGGAGACCGGTTCGGCATCGAGCTGACATATAGCTAAGCCATTGCACAAAGTACCCTTTGAGAGTATCCTCTTGCGACCAAGGAGGCAGGAAGACGGGATATTCTTGAGCCGATGGTCAACCCATCGAAGGAGCAGGTAGGAGTCATGAGACCCTATCTCGATATTGTCTTATGGGATGGTTCGGGATGGCAGAATCGACCATCATATGGAGGGAGAAGGTTGGAAATTATTGTTATTATGAATATACTCATGATTATTATTGTTATGCACCGTGAGGGAAGGCCGGGACACGGATTGCCCAAACGATCAAGTCTCATGTTTTATGGATTGCATGTGCTATTATATATTATGTGATCACGTATTCAAAAGTATTAATCATGTTTATTGTACACAGTCGGAGTTTGGTTGGAGATTTATGCACGCTCACTCACCGAGCTATTATGATTATATATGGTTATGAATTTAATATGAATTAGCCGTAAAGTCTGAGCATTGTTATTCTTTTTATTACCCTTCGCTGGAACTAAATTCAAACAAAACTTTGCTCGAGATTTATGACTTGCATGTGCATGTTTATATATATATATATATATATGTATAGCTCTTGCTCACTCAGTCTTCTAGAGACCGACCCCTCTTTTCCACTTCTCAGTGTAACGCCCTAGTTTTTCAAGACACGTAACCCAGAATTATTCCAAAAGGATATTTGGTTAGGTGGTATATTATCTACATTATTCGGTAACATAATAGTCATGTTTGTGTTGTCACGGTGATCTCTATCTGCATTCAAACTACTTTGTGGAAGTTATATCACCTCAGATTTCCATTTATCAGGTAAATGCGACACGTGTGTGTTTGAGAGAATTAATAATTAATCAATTTAATTGCGAACTTGGTAAAATTTTATAAATTTCATATATTAGATTTAATTATAATTGTGTGTTTCATTTAAACCTTGAGAAAATATGCGTACTTTATATATGATCAATACGTGAAATAATTGTCGAATGTGATTTGATTGCTCGATTGTCCTTACTTGATCATTTTTCACATTTTGGGTTGCATGGACTTAATTGATCATATCTTCCTAAATGTGAACTTAAGTGTGATACTTAAAAGTTGAGGGACTTGATTTCAAAATTTGCATACATCCCTTCTTCATATGCAGAGAAGCTTGTAGCTTCTCATTCATATTCAAACATACATACATCTCTTCTCTCTCGATTGGAACCTCCAAGAAGCAAGAAAAAGGGATTTTCATCTTCAAGTTAGGAATTGTATGACATAGGTGTTAGAAGTGATCATCAACCATTCTATATCATCTCCATCCATTTTCTCTCATTCAAAGGTATATGGGCTCAAGAGTGTGAAATTCTTGAATTGTTTCATGAAGCTAAGGTTGTGATTTTATAGTGATAACTTGAGAATTTGTTGCATGATTGAGAGTTAAGTACTTGAATTCCATGTTTGATTCTTGAATTATTTAAAGATAGGATGTGACACCAGAGCGCGGACCACGACATCCCCCGTACCTAAACCCGAACTCACATAAAAAATGAAAAGTCCATACATAAGCCCAAGTCTGAGCGAATGGAGACCACACACTCACTAGGCTAGGCGGAGCTAAACAAAACCAGAGCGCGCAATGCATAAACAGATAGCGGAAGTAAAAGAATCTCTAAAATATAAAATTCATATACATCACATATACATAAAGTTTACAAGGCCAAGACAAAAACAAGATTCATAGTATTTACAAATCATAAGTGCAAATCCAAAATAACATATGCAATGCACCTAGCACGACCTAAACCCAAAAGTGAGACTTGAACGACCTATTTCACCGCCTAGGTCGACCTACTTCTCCGCCTAGCTCGTGCGCCAAAACCTACAAACTAAAGGGGGAAAAGAAAAGAGATCAGTCTAACGGCTCGATTGACTGAGAGGGCTAATGCACATTCACACACTATACATATATGGAGCAAAGCACATTAAAGAGAAAGGTTATGAATCCGGGAATAGGTTTTTCATACCGAAGCATTTTTAATAAAACAATACATATCATATACAAACCCATGTTCATTAACATTAACATTTAAGTCTCCATATACAAATCCATGTTCATTAACATTAACATTTAAGTCTCTATTCACGTGATACCTCGGAGGGACAACCACGATTAGGCTAAACCCGACGGCCCTCTACCGTACCGGGGTCCTAACCCGTAGTCTCCATGGATCCAACATTACCATATCATTGCATTCTCACTCCAAAACGAACCATTAGCATTACCTTGTAAGCATTAGGCATTCATAAACATTAAACTTTCATTAAAATATGAGCTCATTTATACCCGTAATTATAGCCCTTTTTCAAAAGCCAAATCTTTATCATAAGATCATACTCATATCATACATTACACATATTTAAATACATATAATATGTAGTCACATGCGGGCTAGAAAACGAGCATTTAGGGTCATAGGTCGCATAACTATACAAAAAGATCCTAAACCTCACCTTCGAAACAAAAGCGTTGTGTGGTGCAAGAAAACAATCCCAAAACCTCAAACCTTGGGCAAGACTCCTCCCGAAAGTACCCCTATGACAAAAAAACATAACTCTACAGACTTAAACTCAAACATGAACCATTTAGACACTCGACAATGCTCATGAATGCAAAGGATGCATATAAGTGCATAAACGTACCAAAAAAGGCATTATGAATCATATCTCGTTCAAATGGATTCCAAATCATACCAAATTTCATCATAATCAAGAGAAAACATATTATAACATGTTAGAATCAAGTTCAATGGTGAAAAGGTACAAGAAAAGCGGAAGGAGAACACAAAAAGGGTTTCCGAGTGAAAATGAGCTAAAACTGATAAATTATCAAAATGCGCAAGCTGTACAAAAACAGGAATATCTTGAGTTTGAGGAATGGGAATTAAGTTTTTTTCTTGGAAATGAAACTAGACACATAGGTATTTTCAAAGGTTTATGTCTTGAATCTTAATTCAAAGCGATGTGAAAATGGTGTAGGCACGAATTTGGGTGGGTGCAGATTGGAGACACCAAAAATGATTGATTATAGCTCACAAACCAGAAAAGATATTAAGTTTATTCAAATTGGATAACATTATAGACTTCAAGAGGTTTTTGTGGTTAAAATTTCAGCTCATTTGGAGTTTGGATGAAGGGTCAACGAAGCAAAAAAAAAAAAAAACTCAAACTGAAAATAGAGCAAGATCCACGGCCGCAGATATTTTGGACTTTAAAATCCACGGACGTGGAAATGAGGCAGTAACCCCTACTGTTCACCCTCATTTCCCATGGCGGTGGGACTTAATGCACTAAATTCCCACGGTCATGGGAATCTCAAATGTGCCCAAAATGAGTCCAAAATGTAATTTTCGGCCAAAGTGAGTTTTGATCATGCATAAAAACTTTAAATCCAATCCAAACACCATAAGGTTAGGAACTCATATATAAACATTCAACGTATCATATAACATCAAAGGTTCAAGAATTCATGCTCAAAGTTCCAAAGAAACAAGAAAAAACGCACATAAGGGCTCAACCGGCAAAACTTGCATTCAAGGAGGCATAAATGGATCCAAAACTCAAACTCTTAGCACCACAATGCACAAAACTAACTCATAACATAAACTACATCTCAATTAAAACATTGGGGATGAAGGGGATCAAGTATCAAGGGGTTTCACCAAGTTATAACGATCACTTATGCCATAAACCACCTTATATGCACATATATCACTCAAATGCACCCAAGAACCAAGTTATCATGCTTATTTCCACAAACCCGCCAAAGACATTAATTCCATGAACTCCCCCAACCAACTACCAAGCCAAGAAACCATAAATTCTCAAAGAATAACCACTAAGAACCTCTATATATGCATTTAAAGCCATCAAGAGTCATAGATTCACATGTAAACACAAAATCCATCAAACCCTTACTATTCATGCTCATATCAATACACATGCTTCCCAAAAATTAATCCATGATATATTCACATGTATAAGGTCACAAGAACAAGAGGCACTCAAATATGAACTTACCTTGAAGAAGAAGTCAAGGCAAAGAAGGTTCTTGAGCTCAAGGATGCAAAAATGGAGGTTGGAGCTTCTTCTCTTCTTTCTCTCTTGGGGAGCTCGGTTTGGGGGTGTAAAAACGAGAAGGAATGGCTGATTTTGGTGAGAAAAGGATGGGAGAAAGTCAACAAAGGCATGGCTTGGGTCCCACTAGGTCATTAGGTGTGTTTTAGGTATGTGGGGCGAAATTCGGGTCGTTAGGGGTCGAAATGAAGTCGAAAAGTTATGGGGCTAGGTTCATTGAATCTAATTCATCGAATCAAACTCAACAAAGGTGTCGGAACTCAAATCTGAGTTCCCGAGCTCAAGATACGAATTAGGGACTCAAATAGCCAAAATTGTAAATTGGCTCCAAAACATTCAAATTAAGCTAAATTGAGTCCAAGCTAATTACACAAAGTCCCAAACATAATTTAAATAATTGAAATAGGTCCAAGAATCATATAATTCACATTTAGCATGCTCAGAAATTTAAATTCATAAAACACATATCATGCGATCGACAACGAATTCAAACATCACATTAGTTCAAGTAGTTCAAACTGTTCAAATTAGGAATAGGATAATGAATATAATGCATCAAGTAATTATGAAAATAAATGCAAAAATAATAAATAAACTCTCATGTGGTACAAACATGTACGTGCGAAAATGCGGGGTGTCACATATGAGCATGATCATATAAGGGTCAAAGTTGGGGAAAATGATGACAAATGCATGGATTGATGCTTGATGATTGATTTTATTGTGTATTAAGTGTATATGCATGCTTTCTAATCATTTTTGAGGCATTAGAAATGTTGAAATTGATTGTTATTGTGGTTGGTGTTGTTACCTGAGAGCTCCCCTAATTCTGCTTTTTTTTTCAAAGCTGGGTAACGGGAACGGCCCTTCCAATTTTCTTCACAAGCCGGAACCGCCGTTCCCACTAGGCAGTTCTGGTCACCCGCCACGGGAATGACCATTTCCATTTTTGAACTGCGGCCCAAAACGGCCGTTCCCAGGCCACTAGCAGAAGGCATACCTTCTGAAAGAAAAAATTTGCAAAGTTTTAAATTTTGCTCCTTTGCCCTAATTGACCCTAAATTGATTTCATATGATATTTCATGTAGATATATGATCATTTAAGGCCGCATTCCAAAATTCACGTCATCTCGTTGCATTTTGCCGTTCGTCACTATTTGGTACATACTGAGCCATGTCTCATTTATACTTGCCTTTCTTGCACATATGAGCTTCCAGTCGATGAGGAGCAGGCTCCGTAAGTTGTATTCTCGGTGTTTTTCTACACAGGTGAGGTTTAGTCCTAGCTTTGTAGAACCGATACAACCCTTAAGTGTGTTTTCGGCCAAAAATGTATATTATATCTATTAGTTTTCCAAAAAAAAATGTCAAGTATTGCAAAATGAAACTTTCTCACATATCGTTCATGTTCATGATTTGGCGAGTAAACCCTGTATAGCACTGTGGGCCCGAGAGTTAGTGTGTGAGTCAATCAGGAAAACAAGAGCTGACGGATAACTCATGTACTACTCTCACTAATTGGGATGAACCCTGAATTCACCAGGAGGTTTGGTGAAGGAAGGAATCGCGTATGTGAGACTCATGTTCCCAACGTACACCATGATTGGATGGTTGGGTCTTGCAAATCAGACCATCACCCGGGGGAAAAAGGTTACATGAAATTGCTAATTGTGCACAGTAATGAATTGCATGATCACTTATATATTGAAATGAAACATTGGTATCATTCACTACTGGGCGTAAGGTTGGAGAATTGCCCTGCTCGCCTGGCCACGGATTGATTGATTGTAACTTTATTAATCGTTAAATTTGATAGTTGTAATCTCGGGCAAGATTAACCTATTTCTTGACTTCTACTAATTTTTTTCATAACTTCACCCGAGGTTATAACTTGCATGTATGTGCGCTTATATTTATATAACCCATCACTCAGTCTTCCATAGACTGACGCCCCACCAATTTCAATCTTTTTCAGGTGCATGCTCGTAGGAGCTTAGAGTCTTGGAGAGTCTTTAATTCGAGTGTAGCACTGGTCACATCTTTTGGTATAGTTGATGTATATTGTATACATGAAGATTATTGTATATACTTGACACGTATTGTATTTACATCGTAGCCGTGAGAGCCATCTAATTTTGGTGTAATTACTCAAGTGGCATATATGATTTTTTTTTATACATGTCTTGGCGTTGATTGATTGGTTACAGGGTTAGTTTCCACCTAGCCAGGTTCTTGATTTTCTATTATCACCCGTTTGCTATACGTTCGATTCATGTATGGATTTTTCATTTCATATGTGAATTGAGCCACAATGCAGAGGATGTGACATCTGGAGTATAGGGTATTACATCAATTCTTTGCAGGTTTTTGCTAGGCAGGAGTTAAGTCGTAGTGTTGTTCGAGTCTCACTTATACACTTAAGTCACATTTACTTCATTATGGTATATGTATCATTTTATTTAAATAGACATGTGTGCCAATGCATGATTATGATTATTTATTATTGTCGGTCGTACCGATTATTGTATTTATTTTAGGTCCGTGGTCATTGTGTAACTATTTTATTTAGGGCTCTAGCACATTGTTGCTTATGTTGAGTCTATGAGCTCATTAATGTTATTATTTCAATGTAATTGCTTCCGCATTGCACTCGTCTTGTTTCTTGAATTAATTGGTACAGGTTAGATTCCTCCTAGTTAGGATTGTTGTTTTATTTGTCACCTGTTCGCTATGAGTCCGGATTCATGCTTGAATTTTCAATTTCATGTGTGGGCTAGACTTATAGTGCGGGGGATGTGGTGCCTATCGTCGCGAGTGCTACAGGCTTGATGAGCTCAAATCGATCCTGAGCTTGGCACGAGTCAAGTTCGAGCCCCAAACAATCAGGCTTGATGGGCTCGGGCTAAGATATCAAGTTTCGGGATCGATCTCGATTCTCGAGTCTGATTTTTTAGGTAAAACTCGACTTGACTCGTTTGAACCCCTAACTTCAGTAAGAACAATTATCCCAAATTTAATTTAGTTTCTTGTCTTTCTCTCCACTTAAAGCACCATTTAACTTCAGTATCGAAGGGTTTTTATTAACAAATTCCTCAAAACACATCTTTTTAATTGGTGTTTGTGTTTTTTTGGTATAACAATTAAAAGATTATATTCTACTACCTATTCAGAAGAATGGGAACAAATACGAGGTACCATCCAAATAATCACATCAGTCACACGTGCAAAAAAAAAATTAATTCACACACATTCAAGTGGAATTAATGAGATGATTGTTTTTCATTTTTGAAACTTACTGAAGGCTCTGATTTTTCATTTTTGAAAGCAATTATTATTAGTGAAATTAATGAGATGATTGTTTTTAACTCCAAATATGTTTTAAGATCAAGGAATGATGCAGTACATATTTTTCTAATTACACATCTTTATTTAATTTAAAGTCATTTTAATTTTGGTCATTTGATCGAGTAATAAAAAGTTTTCTTCAATTTTTTTTAAAGGCAAGGGGCCCGAGGGGCCGTTTATTAAGATGAAAAAGTTCAACACAGATAAAGGATTGCTCGAAAACCTAACATAGATTGAAACCGTATTACAAGTGTGTGCTAATATTTTCGCACCAAACTATTAAAGGTAACGGCAACCAAAAATTTTCTTTAGTTAAAATTAAAGAGCTTAACCTAAATTTCCAATGCAATGTCACGTCGGTCGACGTGTCCGAAAATTATTTGCCAGCGCATAAATAGTCGATATAATTAATTATAAGACATGCATTAAAAAATGGGATTTGCTGGCATAATTAATTTAATAAGTTGGTATATTCTATTCAGTTTATTTGGTGAATCTTAGTTGGTAAATTGAAACATTCGCCGTCGAAATGTTTTGCAAGATTTGACAATTAGTGGTGGTGGAGTGGGCGCAACTTGCCCAATGCCACAAATGGTGGTTAACGTAACAACTATTTCGGTTTAGAAATACTTTTTTCATAATTGTCCCACTTACAGCGTAAAATTATGTAATTTAATTATTTGATAGTATATTAATTTAATTAAATATATTTTAATTAAATTTTGAAAATGAAATTGTCCTATATCAAATATACATATACATATGATTCTATTCAAATTAAGTTTAAAATTATTTAGGTATTTGATGCTATTCGAATTCAAATAAGTAAATAATTATACCAATAATAATAGAAACTACTACTATTATTATTGACGAACACTACATGTGTGTTCGTAAACTAGCCTCAATTTTTTTGGTAGTACATTAATTCTGTAATTATTGTTCCTTTTTCTATTTTGTTTATCCCAAAACATAATTTATATTTTTTTATTTGGACTAATTTTAAAATTTCTATTTAATTATTTTTTATTTGAGTTGAATTCTCATACATAATAATTAATATAAAGTATAATGACTAATCAGTACACAACAAATCCGTGCCGAAAAGAAGTAGAATCATCCTTGCTCAACGAAGGGAGTAATATATAGTAAAATTAGGAGTAAAATCATTTACCCCATACTCCATTACTCTTATCATTTTGAAAAAATTACTCATATTAGTTCTACTTAAAGATTTTGTAAAATTAATTTATAATAATCTCATCAAAACGCAATCGCTTTGCTAAATTCTATTTAGCTTGTAAGGTAATACTTTTTTAATGTTTAGATTTTAGTGAACTACGCATTTATAATAATATGTATAATAGTATCACGCCTAAATATCATTATTACAAAGTTCTAAACTTCTAATGCACATACAATTTTAATAACATCATATCGAATATTTGATACGATATTCGATTTTTTTTAACACATCTCTAAATGGTTAGAGGAATTCGAATTCGATTTTTTATTCCATAAAAATAATTTTTTAACCACTTATACCAACCTCTATCAACCCATATCTTTATTCTTTTCTTTTTTTATACTAAACAAACTCATCGATCCACATAGAGATCATATACACACACAAAAAGGAAACTAACCAACACCATCAGGTGGTATTTCCGAACCGATAGGTA
This sequence comes from Lippia alba, assembly GCA_037834125.1. NCBI lineage: Eukaryota > Viridiplantae > Streptophyta > Magnoliopsida > Lamiales > Verbenaceae > Lippia > Lippia alba. The sequence goes on along the minus strand of JBBMKE010425677.1, from coordinate 486 downwards.
CTTCTCAATCTTATTCCCCATGTGATGCGAGCAAGACTATCTGCACTCTTATTACATGACTTTGTTAACTTATATCCGATAATTATTACATAAAAACTAAAAGAATCCGTATTATCGTATCAATATTGTTTATGTGAGGTGATATTATTACATGTGCATTATAATTACAAAGTTAATCCTTCGATTTTCTTTTTTAAAAAAAAATTTAATACATACACTCAAACGAGAGTTAAATTGGAAATCTGGCTCCAAAAATAAATTTATTAATCATTTGAATCAACTTGTCGGCTTTCAACGAGTTAACACCGAGAAATTAAGTATAATTTTTTTTTTTTACAAATAGGCGCTAAAAAAAGAAAAAGAAAAAATCTATTCAACAAAATAAAAAAGTTTAGAATGAAGAAAACCGCGCTTGACCTTGTAAACCCCGTCGAATCATTCCCAAACCCCTCTTCATCTTTTCACTTTCTTCCCCATTTCTCCTCC
>JBBMKE010425669.1:0-10645 GCA_037834125.1 Lippia alba | reverse complement strand
TTACTTTAATTGTTCTTAATCTATTGGATTCGGGTTATGAATATAATAAATTTAATAAAATCGCTTAACAAAAAAAAAAAAGAACTTGTTTACTTTGATTATTTATAAGCAGATTATATAGCAATAGCTTTTAGAAGTTGCAATATACTTCATTCTTTCCCAACTTATCTACAAGGTCTTGCTTTATCCCATAGGCCCTATCCCATTTAAAGTAAACAATTTTTTATGACTTATTAAATAGTATATCTAACTTTTTTTTAGAGAAGTAAACGACTTCCTAGTTTACAAACATGTATGATGCTATTCTTTAATAATTATTTAGTTTACGAACATGTATGATGCTATTCTTTAATTATATGTTTGTGTTTTAAATGCTTAATTATTTAGTTTGCGAACATGTATGATGCTATTCTTTAATAAGTTAATATATAGTTATGTATCATATATTATAATAAATATATTTATGGATCAATAATATGTGAGCTAGTAATGTATTTTATTTAGTAACATGATATATAGGGTAAATGCGCATTATGCCTTAAATATTACTAATATTTTAATTTATTAATATGCATGATCTAATAAGATAATATATAAAATATAGGGTTAATTACACCTAGCTCCCATATTAGATGGGGTAATTACAAATCACCACCATTTTTAGATTTAATTACAAACACCACCCTTCACGAAATAAGTAATTACACCCAGCCCCCATTTCCTTTAAAAATTGTTGACATCAGCAAAAATTTTAATGAAAATTCAAAAATACCCTTCATTCTTTAGTCAACTTTTTTATTCCCATATTGTCCCTAGGGGTTGATTGTAATTCACTATATTAATTTGGGGGTCAAGTGTAATATTTTTAACAAAATTTTTCCACTTTTATTTTTTGACAAAATATAATCGTTTTAACGGCTATATTCCTCTTTTATTTACAAAATATTAATATAAATTAAATATTTATTTATTTTTATTAATTTTAAGGTAAAACGTAAGAATTAATTAATTATAGTTAAGGTTAATTACACCTAGTCTCCATATTAGATAAGGTAATTACAAATCACCACCATTTTTAGATTAAATTACAAATACCACATAATTAGAAAATTTTAATTACAACGAACCCTAAATTTCATAATCATCATGTTGCACTATTATTCACAGTAAAATACCATTACATTGCCAATCACAACACATGCAGTGCCTAAGCAATCTTCATATCATAACAAAAAAGAGTGATATTCGTCGCAATTCATGGACTACTACAACCCATAACTAAGTGACATTCAATGGCATCAAAAAAACCATAGCACTAGCTATAATTTCTTCCTAAATCTAGAAGTAAGTAAGTAGCCATAGTTCATCCAATAATAATCCATGCAACTGCAAAATATTGTGTCAGAGGATTCTGCTGCAGAGTTTTCATTTTTGTTTCTAGTGTGGCTTGATAGAATGCGCTCCTTCAGCAACCACCCTTTGTATGCCCTTAGTGGAACAGAAATATCAAAATAATATCAACACAATAATCCCCCTTTGCATGATAATAAACAGATTTAAAGTAGAGAACAAATTACTCGCATCCCTAGCCATTCTTCTGTTGTGGGACCTAGAACCATATTTCTCGATCAACTCATTTTTCTCTTGCCGCTCTTCTAGCTTAAATATGTCAAAGACATATCTGTTTAAGAAAATATAATCCTTCAACTCAATCAACAACAATGAGACGAATAATAAGTGGTAAATCCCTTTTGCAATGAATCTAGCAATAACATGCATGGATTTTTTGTTTTCGATAGTAGACATCCACCGAAATGACAAAATGTTAAAAGAAACCAGTGACCAGAATCAGAATCTCAATCAACAATCTTGAACTCTAGAGTCTGGACCAAATGGTGAAAGTATAATGGTGTTATATCCACAACAACACCACATACCAGTGAACAACTAGTACGTACAAAATATATTTCTTCAAAAATAGACTTATGTTCTCCCAATGCTTTCATCAAGACTTCCGATAAAACAAAAACATGTTACAACCTCTAACACTTCAAATAATCACCAGCAACTAAAATTTATATTATACAGAACACAATATACTAGAGAACAGAGTGGTAATTACTGAAATTGAAACAGGTGTGAGTACAACATAAAATTTCAACAAAAGGATAAATCACATGCACAAAAATAAGAAAATATTAACTATTTATATAACCTACACATTATAACTAAAATCAATCGGATTCACAAGACCCAAAAAATAAAAGAGTCACGCATACTTATAAGACCCAAAAAATTAAAAAAAACCCTAATTTTCATGGTTGAAATCGATCCAAAAGTGGATTTAGATTACAGGTGATGTTCAAAATCAAAATCAACAACAAAGCTACGAACGAGATCCAATCGCATTAATCGGAGATGAGATATGGTTTTATATGAGGGGATCCCAAGCCCAAAGAATACCTTGTGTCCGCGTCGAAGCAAAATTTGCACAAAACAGTTGGTTAGAAAGCCTAAAAATAAATAAGGACACCATGGATGCAAAGAGAAAGAAATAGAATTTAATATAAGTGGAGAATGAAAATTAAAATATAAAAATAGAGAAATAAAAACATAAATATTTTAAATATATTCTTGTATAAATTTATATCTATATATATATCTATCTATTTATATTTATATTTTATATATAAAAACACGTAAGTTTCTCACAAAATGTTGATCGACTAAAATATCCTCATAATAGTTGTGTCAATAATTATTAGTTATGAGTAATTAAGTAAATACATGTTACACATTATTAAATTAAATATATTAAAAGAGTACTTATTAACTTAGTAATCTTGGAAGAAAAGAATTATTTATTATTAAATTAAATACATTAAAAGAGAACTTATTCACTTAGGACTCTTGGTAGAAGAGAATTTTTTTAATATTAAGTAGGCTCTGAAATTGATAAAATAATATAATTATAAAATATTATTTACATATATTTTAAAATATTCTAATCAAACTATTTCAAAAATAATTTTAATAACTTTATATAACAATTATAACAAAGATATAATATGAGACCAGAACTATTAACGTTCTCATATTTAACGTAAGATTCTAAAAAAATTATTATACGAGAAACATAGTCTCTAATTTCTATAGGAGAAATTAAAACTTTGGTAAGACAGAATCATTTTTATACAAGTTAAAAGACTATAAAAACTCATTTAACAAGAAATAAAAAAGCAAAATAAGATGAAAGAACTATATGTATATAGACCTGAATCAAAAATATAAATCATATAGATCTAAATTTGAGACTTATTGAAATCATTTATGGTGTTAATATGATCCTGAGTACTCAATATATAATAAATCGATTTTTCTTTCGTTAGTTACCAACCAGTCAACCACCCTCTTAACGTACATTACGTTGTTGTTTAGAAAGACAAGCAAATGGTTTAGTGGTAAGTATCTACATTTATAAATAAATAGATCACGTAAAGTTCGACATCTTTAATAGAAAACTTTCTATTATATTATACTTTTTTTTTGGTAGAATTCTATTATATTATATGCAACTATTCAAATAAATTTACTTTGGTAAAATAATATAGAATATAATGCACATTACATGGATTATATATAGACGTAGATTATATATATTAGCGGGATAGACTAACTCGATGTATGAACAAAATAAAAATAACATAATATAAAAATAAATATTTACCACATTCCATATAAATGCATGTTTTTATCATTAAAATTTATTATTACTTATTGATAAATGAAAATGATATCATTTAATTGTGCAACTAATGATAAAGAGAAAATATATGAAAGTTTTAAAGAGCTTGTAAAAAAAATTCATAGATAGAGGAAATATAAAAATGAAAAACACAAAAATAAATGAAAATTTGAAAAGGAATGAGAAATACATATTAAATAGTTAAATGAGATATTAGAGAGACTATAATAGACAAAATTTAAGCAAAGGCTAGAAATCAGTTACTAATTCAAAAGAATATTTCACATTTAAAAGTTACAATTTCAATCAAAATTATTTAAAATTAAAAACTCCAAAAGGCTCAATATGTGTTTATAAAATAACATATAATTTAATTTTATAATTAAATTTTTATAGTGCTCAATTAAATCATTCATTTAATATTTTTATATGAATATACTCTAAATATTTCAACCGCATAAATAAAATTAATGTTGAAAAACTAACATAAATATTGAATAATGCTCATTGAATATATAAAGAAGAAAAAGAATGGAAGATTTTATTTTTTTTTACGCACACACCCCAAGTGGTTGGGGAGATTCGAACCTGGATCTTTGCCTTCAGGAAAGAACCCTCAACCACTTGACCAACCCCTTGTTGCCAGAAAAAGAATGGAAGATAAATAGTAAAGAGAAAAATAAAAAAAATTAATAGACAATTAATTAAAAAAATATTCATTTAACTCTAATACACATGCATACGTACATACACAAAAAATAAATAAATAGAAAAAATAAAAAAAATATTTTAAGAGCCTAAACATCACTAGAATTAATAGAGATAGTATTTCTATTATAGTTTTTGTTAAGATTTCCTACTTGTGATAGATGGTAAAATAAAAAATTAAACTGTACAATTAAAGATAGACATACATAAAAGAAAATATTGAATATGATAGGAAGTATTGGGCTCAAAGTATCTTACCCCGATCGATGACGAACAACATATACAAGTAATACATCGTCAATAATCAAGTAATTAACTAGCTAACTGTATGAGGCTACTGTTGGTTCGCAAATAAACATTAGTTACTTGCTATCTTCATTTTCTAATATATGTTAAAATTTTATATAAATATAAAATTTCCCCATGTATATACCTAATTAGTAAAACTTTCAATATTGAACTGTTTTAGTTGGATCTGAGTCGATTAAAGGGATTTTAGTTTTTTAATTTAATGAGGATAATTTGTATTTTTTACTTCTTCATAATGTAATTTTTATATTCTAAACTTAATTCAAATGTCGTTAGCACAATTTATTTATTATTAAAATATAAATTCCTTAAAAATACAAGTTTATGTAAATCACGACAACTTATAAATTAGAATAAGATTCATTTAATTTAAAGAAAATATGAACGATTTTACTAACCAATTAAGTATATATATTCAAATAAAAGTAAAATACAAATTATGATTTAGTTTTTCATATTAATTTTTTAATTTTATCTCATGACTTTTGTATATGACTGAGTGTTTATGATGCACTGTCATAGATATGATATATAGAAAATTATTATTTAAATTTAATAAGTGAGACGATAAAAAAAATTAGAATTAATTTTCCATCATGGATGAATATTAATCTAAAATTAGTTTAAAAAATAAAATGTAAGTTTTTATATTTGTATATATGAGTATCCATTGAAAATTTAAATTTTAATTAATGAAGTATCATCTCTATATTTAATTAAAATTAAAAATTATATTCTAAATAGTTATATTTTAATAATATAATTATAAAAAAAATATAAATAAATCATATATTTAATGTGCAACGCACATTATTTTTACTAGTACAACATAAAAGTATGAAGCTGTGTATATGAGATATTATTATTATTATTATTATTATTATTATTATTATTATTATTATTATTATTATTATTGAGGGTAAGTGAGCATTTTTCTACAAATTAATGGTAAAATGTTAAACCACCTAATGATGTAATCTAGATGTTTGACACTATATGCTAAGTTAATGAAAAATTTTAAGCTTTCGAATATCTAAAAATGCAACTTCTGTTGGTAAGAAGGACTCTTTAGACCTAAATGGTTCGACCCGATTCGACACATATAAATAAATAAATGAAAATGTCCAGCTATTTTTATTGCGTATTTTAAAATTTTATTATATCTCGAAGTTAAATATTTGGTGCTCATAAATATATAATTATAACTGCATTCTATATCTAAAAAAAATATATAAAATGCACTCTATATCTAAAAAATATATATAAATATATCATTAGAGATTCTGAATATCTTATAAATATGAATAATACATTTATGACGTTATACAAACGTAAGATACAATAACTAACAAAAATAAATATGTACGGATATGGATAAGATAATATTTTATTTATGTCATATATGTGTAACAATGATATTGTCTAATAATAATAATTTTTTTTTAAAAAAAACCGGAAAGAAAAATCACTCAATAACATCTTCTAACAAATATGAAACAACGACATCAGGGAGCTCAGCGTCACCATTACTGACATTCAAAGCCAAACGTCTGGTATTTGCAAAGCAAACTTCCTCACATCCGCAATAATGGCTCCTGTTTCTGAAAGATCTTCCTCCATAGCCTGTATCTTGTTGATTATATTGAGGCAATCCCCTTCTATAATTATTTTGTTCAAGTTCTTCTCCCTTGCCAGTTTGATAGCTTCAAGGACTGCCATTGATTCTACCACTTCAGGAGATAGTCTCCCATGTCTGCGCTTGCTGCTCCAATCAACAGAAACCCCACCATAATCTCTGACTACTACTCCTATCCCCATCATTCCATTCTCTTTGAAGATAGCTCCGTCCACATTGATTTTTAACACCCAAATTGATGGCTTCTTCCAAAGGTTTGGCAACAAAGTTCCTTCATTTGGGACAGTAGCTCTCTTAATCGACATTCTGCATTAAGAAGATTATTAGCTGTTGCGCATAAGCTCTCCGGGTCAGCCCCTTCTTCGTCCACCCATTTCTTGTTTCGATTATTCCACAGGGACCACGTACACACAGTAAACTTCACAGATTCCTCTTTGCTCAATGTATGAATATTGAACCGACACCATTCTTCACCATCCCCTCCCCACCTCGATATAATCTGCCACGGTAAATTCATTAAAGCCCAGAACTACCCCGCAACCGGGCAACCTAGAAACACATGTTTAAGGTCCTCCATTTCCTCATCGCAGCAGGGGCATCCGGCAGCTCCAACACTCCTTCTCTTCCTAAGATTGTATCCCGTTAGTAAGCTATCGCTACAAAGACGCCATAAGAAAACCCGAACTTTAGGAAGGGTATCCAATTTCCATATAAAGCTCCAACTGCTGTTCATGGAAGTTTGAGAAGCGCCACGATCTTCTAACACCTCTGTACGGCTACCTCATAAGCACTTTTCACCGTGAATCTTTCGGATTTAGTGAAATGCTAGACCCGCTTGTCTCTGTTTGCCGACGAGCCCAACGGAATGGATTTTATGATATCCGCATCTTGGGGTATGAAAGCTGCATCAACTAATTCTCGATCCAACTCATTCCCTTTGCTGATTAGTTGTTTAACATATGTCAGTTCCTCGAACCCCCCCAATTCGCACTAGAAATTGAAAGGAGACCGGCCTTGGAAGCCATTAATCTTGCCAGATTTGTATGCACGTTCCGTTCCCTACCCTCCATCTCAGTCTTGCTTCCAACACCTTCCTAGCCTGCAATATACTTCTCCATGTTAGTGATGGTCGCTGCCCCAATCTTGCCAAGAAGTCACCATCCACAAAATATCTAGCTCGCAACAGCTTTGAAAGAAGATTTGAGGGTTCAGTTACTAGCCGCCATCCTTATTTCGCTAATAATGCAAGATTGAATGCCTTTAAGTCTCTAAATCCCATTCCTCCTTCAACTTTCGGCTTGCACATCCTCTTCCAATTGACCCAATGAATTTTATTCCCCGAACTCCCGCTCCACCAGAAGGAAGAAGCCATCATAGAAGTAATCTCATTAAGTAATGTCTCCGGGATTTTGAAGCAACTCATAGCTTAAGCTGGAATGGCTTAGAGGATTGCCTTAATGAGTGTTTCTCGTCCCTCTTGTGATACCATCTTATCCCCCCACCCTTGTATCCTCTTCCACACTCTATCCACAGATTAGCAAACACCTTATGTTTGGAAGCCCCTATCATCGCCGGAAGCCCCAAATACTTATCATGTTTCTCCCGTACCTCAATCCCCAACTTGGCAGCCAATGCCTTCTTCGTCATCGACTCTACATTTACGCTAAATACCACCGTGGATTTCTGATAGTTCACCGCTTGCCCCGAAATAGACCCATACCTATCCAACGCTTCCAATATCCCTTCCACTGCCTCCTCAGAAGCCGACAAAAGACCATTGTATCATCAACAAATAACAAGTGAGACACCTCAGGGGCCTCATTACATATCTTTACTCCTTCTACTCTGCTTTCCTGTTCGAACAAAAAACTCAAGACCTCTCCACAAAGTAAGAACAAATATGGAGATAACAGATCTCCCTGTCTAAGACCACGGCCTGGGTTAGCACTCTCAAAACCAACGCCATTAAGAACAAAAGAATAATCAACAAAAGTGATACATCTCAAAACTAATTGCATAAAGCTCGAATTAAAGCCTAACCTCAGCATTACCCGTTCCAAGAAAAGTCATTCCACCCTATCGTAAGCCTTGCTCAATCTAGTTTGAGAGCTAAAAAGCCCTCCTTGCCTTGCTTTTTGTGCTTAATGAAATGGTTAATCTCAAAAGCACATAAAACATTATCTATTATCAATCTCCCATGTACGAAGGCACTTTGAGCCAGTGATATAACAGTTTTAAGAATAGGTTTCAAACGATTAGCAATAGCCTTCGAAGCAATACATTATGTTGCATAGGCTAATAGGGCGTAAATGAGACATAGTAGTGGGATTTTCACATATCGAAATTAAAACGATATTAGTTGAGTGCATGCATTTTTCAAAGTGCCCAAAGTTAAGAAACTCTAACGTGCAATCAATAATATCGTTTTTAGTAAAAGACCAGAATTTTTGGAAGAATAACAGAGGCATACTGTCCGGTCCAGGAGCTTTTAAAGGGAATATGGATTTCAATGCTTTGTCTATCTCCAGTGCAGAAAATGGGATGAGAAGACCAGCGTTCATAATCTGAGTCACCTTAGGTTGTAACACTGCGATCACACCATCTATCTCATCAGCTGTCCTCAAATTAGATTTGAAGATCTTGTTAAAATAATTCTGTACAGTCCATTGAATGCCCTGAGTATCAGAGTGCTCAATTCCTTCCTCATCTAAAATTTTGGTAATTCTGTTCTTCTTTTACCTACTCTTTACCCGTGAGAAGAAGTAGTAGTTCGTGTTTTGATCTCCATCTTTTAGCCGATGTGCCTTAGCTTTTTGACACCACCAGCTCTCATCCCGAGCATGCCACTCAGATAATTCCTTTTTGATTCTCTTATCCTCTTCTTTAGATTCTCTCGTGACTTCTCCTAGCTTGAGATTCTTCAACTCTTCCTCTAGCTATAAAATTTTCTTTCTGGAATTTGAGAACTTTTTTGATTTCCACGATGAGAGACCCTCTTGACACAGTTCAATCTTTTTCCATGCCAGTCTACACTTACCATTCCCTATTACTGTATCCCAACATTCTTTAACCACTTGTTCGTACGTTTCTTCTCGTAATCAGGCTACCTCAAATTTGAAAGGCAGCGTTGCTGATTTTCTCATGTCTCTGTTGCACCGCTTTTCCAATGATACCAGAATGGGCAAATGGTCCGATGCTGAGGAATACAGATGGGTGACCCCAGCATCCGAAAAGTGTGTTCGCCATGCGCCATTACAAACCGCCCTCTCTAGCTATTCTCTGACAGTATTTGGGGTTACATTATTGTTAGACCAAGTGTAAGGGTATCCTGAGAAGCCCATGTCGACTAGATTATAGGATTCTAAGCAGTTACGGAATCCTCGGATTTGTCCCGGGGGCGTGGGTTGCCACCATTCTATTCCATGTTGCTCACTATCTCATTAAAATTCCCTATGACCATCCACGGGTTGCGAGGGGCGCTCTTAAGAGATTCTAACAATCTCCACGTTTCATGTCTCTTTGTATGATCAGGTTGTCCATATATGCATGTGAGGTGCCAGACCACTGTCGAGTTCGGGGCTGCTATCATCATGTCGAAATGATGTTTTGAGTAGCTTAGTAAATCAACCATTACCTCCCTCTTCCACAGCAAAGCGAGACCACCACTACGCCCTGTAGTGTCCTTACTCAAACCAAAGAAATTGAATCTGTTCATAAGTCTGTTTATCCGATTATGCTTACATTTCGTCACTGAGAGAAACACCACCGATGGATCATATTGGCGGAGCAATCGCTCCAATTTGCGAACTGTCCAGGCTTGACCCACACCTCGACAGTTCCAAGATAATAGATTCATAATGATTGGCGGGACTGTGAGGCAGCCTCCGCCGGAACAGATAAGCTCGCTAAATTTGACGATGATAGATGAATCTTCTTCAACGGCCGAAGGTGATTAGAGGTGTCTTCAATAGTACTGAAATCTCTTTTTTCTTGGTTGATCGTAACTTCGAAAAGTTGGCTTTGAGCATCAACCTGCACACTTCCACTAATATATGGGGTATGAATGGAATCTTCTTTTTCTTTAGTTTTTTTAGTGGACTTATGGGATTTGCATCTGGCTTTGGCACTGCTCCGCTTGTGGGATAATGAGGTGGGCGATTGTTTGTGGATTGCGCCCATTGTGAAGAACCACTCCCTATTGGTATTTGAGGTAGCATCAGACATCTGTTCTTTGTTCGGGGTTGTTA
>JBBMKE010425658.1:0-10645 GCA_037834125.1 Lippia alba | reverse complement strand
AAGAACTATGTGAGCAAGCAATTCGTGGTGGAGGTGGCGAAGAACGATGCTCGTATTGAGGCAGATTGCAGATTCCCATTTCACCCTCGAGGATATGTACCAAGCTTGGGAGAGAGCTACGGCTAACCCTCATCCAATGGTAAGGGCCCTAGATAGGGGTGAGTTAGCCAAGAAGGATCATCGTCGCAGCCCGCCGCGGGCCAAGAAACAGTTATCACCACCAAAAAGGTCTGAGCGGGAGCGTATCCCGCTCAACCGGCCCATCGCTGAAATTTACTCATTGACAGACAAAAGACTCTTCAAGCAACCGCCGAAAATAAGAAAAACTGAGGCTCAGAAACGCTCGGGAAAATATTACGTTTTCCACAAGCAGAAGAGACATGACACCAATGATTGCCACTAGCTCGAGAGAGAGATTCAGCGCCTCATCGCTAGGGGACACCTCAAGGAATTTGTAAAGGCCCTGGAAAGATTTGACGAGCGCTGCAACAAGCGCACCCATGATGGAAGGAGGAGCTGTTCGTGCTCAAGAAGCCCTCACCCTTGTCAGACTGAGACGAGCGACTGAGGGAAGAAAAAAGTTGGGGAGTTGGAGAACCAGCCCTACACGGTCATCAATATGATCGCGGGTGGATCCTCGGGAGGGGATTCCAATGCCTCCCGCCATCGCATGATGCGCAGTTATGACCAGAAGTTCCAGAGGGTCCAATCCATCTACTCTGTGGAAGCCAGCCACTGTTCGCACGAGAATGACATTGTTGGCTTCAGTGACAAAGACCTCGAACACATTGTAACGCCCCATGGGGTCAGTAAACCCTCTGACTGTCCCATGGTGGTTAGTTTAGACGTTCATAATCATGTTGTAAAGACGGTCTTAATGGATAATGGAAGCTCTGCCAATGTTTTGCCGTACTCAAAGTTCTAAAAAATGAACTTAACAAACTTTGCTCTCGAACCCCTCAGAACAGCCCTAATTGGCTTTGGGGGTCCGAGCTTGTCCCTCGCGGGCAGATACGCTTGGCCATCTCTTTTGGTCGTGCCCCACAGCGTAGAACACTTAATGTTTTATATGCAGTTGTCGAGGTGGACTTGCCTTACAACATCATCATAGGGCGGCCGGTCCTCGCGGACTTTAAGGCGGTAATCTCAACGCACCATCAGAAAATAAATTCCCAATGCCCGACGGCACTAGAGAGGTCCTTTGCAACGTGAAAGAGGCTTAGGAATGCTACATTTTATCCCTCCGCAGCCACAAGCCAATACCTGCTCCTCAGCAAGGGTCGATGAAGAAGACAGTGGACTTTCCCAAGCTCGACGAAGATGGTCTCGAGCGAAAACGGGCTAAGCTCTACAAGAAGAGGAACAAGAACAGAAAGTTTAAAGATCCAGCGAGCGAGGCACCCCCGGTGCCATCTAGGAATACTCAGATAGCGGAGAGGACCAACCCTCGGAAGAATTGGACAACCGCCTCACAAGTAAGAAGCGAGCCCTCGAAGCTCCACGACTCGAGGCTAAAATAGAGCCAATGAAGAAATTTTTCACCATCGAGTTGGAGCTGGGGAACCCTGAGAAAACTACGCAGAGAGGCTCGAATCTCGAGGGACCGGCCCAAGTAATGATGATCGACTTTCTGCGGGAGAACTTGGATGTCTTCGCATGGAAAGCTTCAGATCTCACGGGTATTGATCCGAGCGTCATCGTTCACAGGCTCAATGTAGACCCAGCGTTCAAACCAATCAAACAGAAGAAACGAGATGTCATGGATTTCATAAGCAAGTCATTGAGGAGGAAGTCAACAAACTCCTCGATGCACAGTACATTGAAGAAATCTTGTACCCGGAATGGCTTTGCAACATCGTTCTCATGCCCAAAAGCGCAAACAAGTGGCGCATGTGCAACGATTTCACAGACTTGAACAAGGCCTGCCCTAAGGATCCCTATCCTCTGCCTCGCATTGATCAATTGGTGGACTCAACCACAGGATGCGAGTTAATGAGCATGATGGACGCGTTTCAGGGTTACTACCAAATATTCATGGCTCCTGAGGACCGTCCCAAAACTTCATTTATGGTGCATGTGGAGGTGTATTGCTTTCTAGTAATGCCTTTTGACCTCAAGAACGCTGGGGCGACTTATCAGCGTCTCATGAACAGAATGTTCGAGCCAGAGATCGGCAAATCCATGGAGGTTTACGTAGACGATATGATTGTGAAAAGCGAGCATCAAAGCACACACCTAGATGATCTCCGTCGAGCGTTCAACATACTCAGGCAGTACGGAATGAAGCTCAATCACGTTTGGCGTGCGGGGCGGTAAGTTCCTGGGCTATGTTGCCAGCCAACGAGGGATTGAGGCCAATCCAGAGAAAATCAAGGCAATACTCGATAATCCTTCCCCTCGGAATCTCAGGGAGGTCCAAGTTCTTGTAGGAAAGATAATCTCCCTGAACAGATTCATCTCTCGGTCTGCTGACCGAAACATGTCTTTCTTTAAAATTTTGCGTAATGCTCACAACTTTGAATGGACATCAGAATGCGAGCAAGCCCTTCAAGATGTGAAGCAATACCTCTCACGTGCTCCCCTTTTGACCAAGCCAGTGAAAGGAGAGCGCCTGTTTATCTACCTTTCAATCTCCAACGAGGCCACGAGCGCTGTCCTGGTCGCCATTCGCGAGTGAAAGCACCTTCCAGTGTATTATCTAAGCAAAACCCTTCAAGGGGCAGAGAAACGCTAGGAGGAGATTGAAAAGTTCGCCTACGCACTTATTAATGCCTCTCGACGGTTGAGGCCATATTTTCAAGCACATTCTGTTACGGTGCTTACGGATCAACCCCTCAGACAAGTCCTGGCCAAGCCTGATGTCTCTGGAAGGCTAATCAAATGGTCTATTGAATTAAGCCAATTTGACATCAGCTTCGAGCCACGCGCGGCAATACACGCTCAAGTGGTGGCGGATCTCCTAGTAGAGCGCTTCGGGTTAGAACCTCCGTCGCTCGAGGATGAAGGCCTTTGGCTATTACACACAGATGGTTCCTCGACCTCGCAAGGGGGGAGCCGGGGTGACCCTCAGGGATCCCCATGGAGTAGAACTGGACTTCGCAATCAAGTTGGCGTTCCAGGCAACTAACAATGAAGCCGAGTACGAAGCACTCATTCAAGGTCTGAGAATCGCTCGGAGAAGCGGAGCTAACAGAATAACGGCCTACGTGGATTCTCAGTTGATCGCGAGCCAGATTGATGGAACTTACGAAGCCCAAAAAACTACCATGCTGCGTTACTAGGCAAAAGCGAAGGAAATCATCACAGAATTCCAGGAGTTCCACCTGCTACAAGTCCCGCGAGCGGAGAACGAGCGAGCGGATGCCCTCTCAAAGTTTGCATCATCCGTCGATGGAGTTTACGAGCGTACAGTCACTTTCTTGCGAACCGAGGGACCCCTGATAGAGGAAAGCGAGCCAGTCAAGCAAGTGCACATGATTGATCCAGCCGAGTCTTGCTGGCTCGATGCAATCATCTTATTCCTACACGATGGGATCCTTCCGAACAACAAAATCGAGGCAAGAAAAGTCAGAAGTAAGGCTTCCAGATTCTCTCTGGATAACGAGGGACGCCTTTTCAAACGCTCGTTCTAGGGTCCTCCTATGCGATGTCTGAGGCCATCGCAAGCTAAGGAAGTTCTTGAGCACGTACATAGCGGTAGTTGCGAAAATCATTCTGGGGGGCATATCTTAGCCAAAAAGATATTAAGGAGCGGATTCTACTGGCCCTCGGTGTTGCAGGATGCCATCAATCAATCTAAGAGGTGCCCCAAGTGTCAGTTCCACTCAAATGTCCCGCAACTCCCAGCGGCCCAGATGGTCCCAGTGGACATATCATGGCCCTTTGATTAGTGGGGCATTGACATTGTGGGACCCCTCCCTATGGCGGTTGGTCAGCGAAAGTTTGCTATCATAGCAGTGGACTACTTCACCAAATGGGCCGAGGGAGAAGCGGTCTCAAAAATCACTTCCCGCACGGTCAGAGATTTTATATGGAAGAACATCATCTGCCGTTATGGTTCGTGCATGAGTTTGCATTTTGTACATTTATACGTTTGATTCTGGATCATTTGAGCATGTTTGTGCATCTCATGTATGGTTTGCATTCCGTGCGTCATATTTTATACATTTTGAGTCTAAGTCTCGGGTGGTGTATCCTTTTTGTGTTTCAGAGCCGAGCCCGGATACCGTTGAGGCCTAAGATTTAGGTGTTCTTCTGTCCGTTTGCCACTGGATTCCTTCTTTTTGTTGCCAGGTGCGGTTTAGGAACTTTTGTATTAGTTATACGACCTATGGCCTTATGTGTATTGATTTATCACCTTGTTTGCGAATATATCTTATATATCTATTTAATATGGGTGTTTAAGATATGATTTTAGATTTGTAAAACATCTTTGGAATTTTTGGAAAATTGATATACGTATGGGCATATGTAAGCTTTGTTTTGGAAAACTTTTTTACTTTGTTCGGTTAGAGCGAGTTGTGAATGTGCCCTGAAATATGGGAAGTTGATAATTGTTGGATTTTATGGGCCCTAGAATTATGGGTAAGGAGCCCCGGTATGACAAGGGTCGTCGGGTTTGACCTGTGCGTAATTCCATTTGAGATAAACATGTGCGATTCTGGAGTTTGGGAAGGCGTGTTTGCTTTGAGCCCTTGGTGGATAACGGGGGAAGGCATATTGTGGGTTCGCAACCCCTTATGTATTTATATTTGTGGTAGTGGGGGTTTGATTCCCGAATGCCGAAAAGTTGAGGATGGATTGGTATTTTGATTTGGTATTTGTATATTTGTGAAGTAGGTGGAGGAGTCTGTACTCGCCGGACATTTATTCACTTTTGTATTGATAAATAATGAATCGAGATAGTAATTTGGTATATGTATTAGTATTCTTTTCAAAACGTTTTGGTTTGTAAAACCCTAGCCTCGGTTCTTGATTATCGCTTTATTATATGCTCTGTTATATCTATTATTGGTGTGGGTGTGCGTTAGCCCCCTCATTCACTCGAGCCGTTAGACTGACCCTCTCATTTTCCCACCGTTAATGCAGGTTTGCTCGAGCTAGGCGGGGAAGTGCGTCGTCGAGTCGTACTTAGCGGTCTAGGTCAAGTCTGCATCATATGTATTTACTTTTGGATACTTTATGCTATGTTATGTATCATGTGAAGAATTTGAATACTTGTATTATTTTGGCCCCGTGGGCATTGTATATATTTGTGCTCGTGTCGAGCTTTACATGATTGATCCTTTTATGCTTCCGCATTTTGTTAATTGTGTTGCGCGCTATGTTGGTTTAGCCCCGCTAGCTTAGTGTGTGAGTGTAGGTCCCCATTCGCTTAGGCTTGGGTTCATGTATGGACTTCTATTTCATATGTGAATTCGGGTTTAGGTGTGGGGGATGTGGATGACCCACGCTCGGGCGTCACAAATATCTAATTAGTGCTCTAATGTGCTAATTGAATAATTGTTTAATTATGGGTCGTAGACTACCTTGGAGGAATTCCGCATGAGATTCTTGAAAGAAGATACGATAAAAGAGAATCGGGTAGGTTTTGGAAAACCTTCTTGTCATCGCCATCAACTGGAAGCGAAATAGGTATTAATTTGAATCTCTTGCTTAAAATGTAAATTTCAATCAAAGGTGATCTTGTTTGGAATTCTGATAAAATTTGTTTTATAAAACCCCAAAAATTTTAATTTCCTCTGCATTTGGGGCTGACGAATTCCAATAGTGGTATCAGAGCCATACTTTGATTGGTTTACGATTTCTAGTTCCTTATATTAATTTGATTAATATGTTGATGCGTATCATGCTTGTTTTAATTTGATATTCATTTGGGCAAAGTTTTAAAATTTGAAGAAAAGTTCTTGTTTTAAAACTTATTCAAAAATTATGAGATTTTGTGAAAATTGAAAAACTGTTTTTCGTGATTTCATAAAATTATAATTTTTATTTATATTTATTTGAAAATGATTTAGAATAAAATTGAACAAAAATATATTTTGGACTGCACAGTACATCGTGATGCACTGTGCGTGTGCATGGTTGTTTTTTGTCTGCTACTGAATTAGGATTTCGGGCAGCCAAAATGGGCCTTTGCTTGGAGCCCAAACTGGTAGCCAATTTTTTTTGGGATCTGGGCCACTCATTGTGTCACCCTCCATTTTCGCATGTACAGGTTTGTATCATGTGAGAGTTTATTTATTATTTTTCATTTATTTTCATAATTACTTGAAGCATCACATTCTTTATTTCATTCTTAACTTAAACAATTTGAACTACTTGAACTAACGTGACATTTGAATTATTTGTCGATCGCATGATACGTGTTTTATGAATTTGAATTCTCGAGCATGCTAAACGTGAATTATATGATTCATGGCCCTATTTGAATGATTTAAATTAAGTTTGAGACTTTGTGTAATTAGCTTGAACTCAATTTAGCTTAATTTGAATGTTTTGGGGCAATTTGGTAATTATGGTCTTTTGAGTCCCTAGGCCGTATCTTGAGCTTAGGAACTCGGATTCGAGTTCCGACACCTTCTTTGGGTTTGAATTGACGAATTGGATACAATGAGCCTAGCCCCATAATTTTCCGACCTCGTTTCGACCCCTAACGACCCGGATTTCACCCCACGTACCTAAAACGCACCTAATGACCTAGTGGGACCCTAGCCCATGCTTTGTTGACTTTTCTCCCCCCCTTTATTACACAAAATCAGCCCCATTCTTCCCCCTCACTTGCTGAAAACATGCATCCCCAAGGAAAGAAAGGAGAAAAAAGCTCCAAGTCCAAAACCTCCATTTTTGCATCCCCAAGCTCAAGAATCTGTTCATCCTTGCATTTTCTCTTCAAGGTAAGACCATATTTGAGCTCCTCTTGTTCTTGTGATTCTATTTATGTATGTTTTTCATGGATTGCTGTTGGGGAAGCATGAGTTTGGATTTGGGGCAAATAGTAAGGGTTTTGGTGATTTTGTGACTACATGTGAATCTATGACTCTTGATAGCTTTGAATGCATATATGGAGGTCCTTGATGCATATCTCTTGCTTATTCATGGATTTTATGGTTGGTTGTTGGTTGGGGAAGGTTTTTACCATTAATGGATTTGATGGGTTTGTGGGGGAAAGCATGATAACTTGGTTCTTGGGTGCATTTGAGTGATATATGTGCATATAAGGAGGTTTATGGCATGAGTGATGGATGTAACTTGGTGAAAACCCTTGATTACTAGATCCCCTTCATCCCCATTGTTGTAGTTGAGATGTATTTTGTGTTGTGAGTTATTTTTGTGCATTGTGGTGCTAAGAATTGAGTTTTGGATCCATATATGCCTCCTTGAATGCAAGCTTTGCCGGTTGAGCCTCTTTATACGTTTTTGATTGATTCGTGGGAACTTTGGGTATGAATTCATGTATATTTGATGATATATGATGTCTTAAATGTTTTTGCATGAGTTCTTAGCCTTATTAATGTGTTTGGATTGAATTTGGATTGATTGAGCATTCTTTCAACCCTCCTTGGCCGAATATTACACTTTGGACTCATCTTGGGCGCATTTGAGGTTTCCATGACCGTGGAAATTGTGTGCTTTAGAACCCACGGATGTGGGAAATGGTGATGAACAGTATAGGGCTACTGCATCATTTCCACAGCCGTGGATTTTAAAGGCATTGATATCCACGGCCGTGGATCTTTCTCTGCTTTCAGTTTGAGTTTGTTTTGCTTCGTTGACCCTTAATCAAAACTCCAAATGAGCTGAAGTTTTAATCACAGAAACCTCTTGAAGTATAGAACATTCTCCAATTTTAATCACCTCAATATTTTTTCCTTTTTGTGAGTTATAATCAATCATTTTTGGTGTCGCCAATCTCCATTCACCCAACTTTGTGCCTACACCATTTTCACATCGCTTTTAATTAAGATTCAAGCCATACACCTTTGAAAAGACCTATGTGTCTAATTTCATTTCCAAGAAACAAAACTCAATTTCCATTTTTCAAACTCAAGATATTTCTATTTTTGTACGGCTTACGCATTTTGATAATTTATCAGTTTTTGCCGTTTTCACTCGGAATCCCTTTTTGTGTTCTTTTTCCGTTTTTCTTGTACTTTTTCACCCTTGAACTTGATTATAACATGTTTACCCTTGATTATGATGAAATTTGATATGATTTGAAATCCATTTGAATGAGATATGATTCATAATGCCTTCTTTGGCACGTTTATGCACTCATATACATCCTTTGCATTCATGAGCATTGCCGAGCGTCTAAATGGTTCATGTTTGAGTCTAAGTCTCTAGAGTTACATTTTTTTGTCACAGGGGTACTTCTGGGAGGAGCCGTGCCCGAGGTTTGAGGTTGTTGGGATTGTTTTCCTTGCACCACACAACGCTTTTTGTTCAAAGTTGAGGTTTAGGATCTTTTTGTATAGTTAAGCGACCTATGACCCTAAATGCTCGTTTTCTAGCCCGCATGTGACTATATATTATATATATAGTTAAATATGTGTAATATATGATACGAGTATGATTTTATGATAAAGCTTTGGCTTTTGGAAACGAGGTATAATTATGAGCATATATGAGTTCATGTTTTAATGAAAGTTTAATGTTTATGAATGCCTAATGCTTACAAGATAATGCTAATGGTTCATTTTGGAGTGAGAATACAATGATATGGACATGTAAAGGTAATGTTGGATCCATGGAGACTACGGGTTAGGACCCTGGTACGGTAGAGGGTCGTCGGGTTTAGCCTAATCGTGGTTGTCCCTCCAAGGTATCATGTGCAACCCTAGGGAGGTTGGGGAAGGCATGATATTCTTGATGCCTTCGGAATGAACCGGGGAGGACTCATGTGGGTTAGCTACCCCTTGAGGAATGTATAATGTAATGGTACTCATGTGGGTTAATCGCCCCTTGAGGAATGTGTAATGTAATGGATGGTTAAGGGTTGGCGCGACCCTTCCACCAAATGAAGTTGAAGATTGAATGTATTTGCTATTTGTAATGTAATGTAATGAGAAGTAATGGGGATGCTCGTACTCACCTAGCTTAATGAAATGGTTGGATTATGAAATGGGAATAGAGTCTTAATGTTAATGTTAATGTATATGGATATGTATATGATATGTATTATTTTATTGAAAACATTTTGGTACGTAAAACCTATTCCCGGATTCATAACCTTTCTCTTTATTGTGCTTTGCTCTATATATGTATAGTGTGTGGGTGTGCATTAGCCCCCTCACTCAGTCGAGCCGTTAGACTGACCCCTCTCCTTTTTCCACCTTTAGTTTGTAGATTTTGGTGCACGAGGTGGAGAAGTGGGTCGTTCGAGTCTCACTTTCGGGTTTAGGTCATACTAGGTGCATTGCATATGTTATTTGTTATTTTGGATTCGCACTTATGAATCGTAAATGTTATGAATCTTGTTTTGTCTTGGCCTCGTAATCTCCATGTATATTTGTTGTATATGAATTTTATATTTTAGTGATTCATTTACTTCCGCTATCTGTTTTATGTTGAACGCTCTGATTTGTTTTAGCTCTGCCCTACCTAGCGAGTGTGTGGTCCCCGTTTGCCTAGAATTGGGCTCAAGTATGGACTTCCTATTTCATATGTGAGTTCGGGTTTAGGTGCGGGGGATATGGTGGCCCGCGCTCAGGTGTCACAACTTATAATTATCTTATAAGTTCATAAGGACCCACATACCATGTAGGCCCCCTTAAGCAAATGAACTTAGTAGATAAAACACTATGAGTCTATAATAATTATTAAGATATTAAATTATAAGCACATCTAAAACAGTTGATCATTTCAAAAACATGTGTAGTTAGAAATTACCTGAAAAACTGATAAATTGATAAATTGAAGTTATCACGATCAATGGTCATCTACATGAGATCAGCCTCTAGCTCAGAATGCGTGTAACCCTTTGTCCAACAATGTTAGTAATCTCAGTTGCATGCTCTCTAGCTACATCTCTGTCAATTTGATGATGCAGTAACTGGTCCTGATGGCGTATAACCTCCAATCTGATCTCTCGGGTCCTCTGAAACTCCTGATAGTACCCATCTCTCTTAGACTCAAGCATCTGCAGCAACATTTTCGGGTAAGAGAACCCAGGCCTACTGTTGTTCCCGACTCTACGCCAGGTATAGTAGCGAGTACCTCCATGGCGTGAAACAATGATAGTACGTGGTGCCTCAAACTGCTTAACGTATAGCCTCCAATCTGATCTCTCGGGTCCTCTGAAACTCCTGATAGTACCCATGTCTCTCAGACTCAAGCATCTGCAGCATCATTTTCGGGTAAGAGAACCCAGGCCTACTATTGTTCCCCACTCTACGCCAGGTATAGTAGCGAGTACCTCCATGGCATGAAACAACGATAGTACGTGGTGCCTCAAACTGCTCAAAGTAGGCCTCATCCATCCGCTGCTGCTGATTAGGATTATCGTGCGGCTGAAGTGACATAGCTATACAAAAGATACCACATATATGAAATCCAGACAAGAAAGTCGTGCGGATGCCATGAATGCCATATGATAGAACCATGAAACCCCAAATATCCTTTCATGATGCATATGAGAATGATT
>JBBMKE010425640.1:0-10645 GCA_037834125.1 Lippia alba | reverse complement strand
TATGTATATATATATTAATATATATATATATATATCTTCCATCAAGTGGGGTTTCAAAGAAAAGAAGCATTGTTTCATTATAAAAATATTTTTATCTGTTTCTCTAACTTTTTAGCAGATATTATGGCATTGTTTTACAGAATCATTGCTTAAGATTTTCAGGAAATGACTTGATTTTTATGTTGATCTGCAACCGATTGTTTTTACCTATTCAAATCGAGCCACTAAGTTGTAAAATTTCTCTTAATAATCATATCTATATATATATCTAATGACTCAAATACGAGGCTGATGATCAAGTCAGCATAATGACAGAACAGGAAAACTACACCTCCAAGTGATATCGGGAACCACACACTAGATGATTATTGGATCCTGCAATCGATCAAAGTTCCAATATAATACCATGGTAATTAATCTTCAAATCGAAGGAAATTAATGTATCCCATGGAGATTTATACCATTATATGTTATAATATTCTATATTCTATTTCATTTTTTTTATGAATATTTTACATGGATGAGTACCTTATATATATACTAGGTTTCAATATTATATTATTGAATTAAAAGGAAAAACATATATAAGGTTCAAATAATGGTCCCAGAGACATGGTCCCCCGAACACATAATGTTAAACAATTTAATTATTATATATATATATATATATATATCCATATATAATATTGTTCTGGGGATCTGTATCCACATCGTTTTCTCTGCATATATAAACGTTCAACCATCTTTTGAATGTATCGCACTAACACATGCCTAAAGAGTTCTGAAGACAGCGACTCCTCTTTCTTCTTTATGCTTCAGTGGTAGGGTACCTCCCTCAATAAGGTGTATATCTCTTTTATTTTGATAAGCTCAAAGCGAAGTGCATTTAAGTACATTCATCTCAACATTTACCTTTGCTGTAATCTCGACCATCAATTGATATATTTGACGTGTGTGGTTAAATGAATAGGAGATGAAACGTAGAATTGAAATAGAAAATTAGTTCATATATAAGCTAGTCGTCGCAGGTATACATAAACCAACTTAACCTGTTTGTGCTCAACCGTCCACCGATTTGGCAAAAAATCTTTAAATAATAACTTTGGTTGAGTAATGTCGAAACTCGAAACTCTTGGAACGGGTGACGGGTACGATAGGTGAAACTTGACTGGGGCCGCAGCCCAACCGCTATATGTATATGATATTATTTTACATAAACAAAAATCAAAAAGAGAATCACAAGGAAAATAATTATAAAATTGTAATTTGCTGCAGTTGTTTCTGGGCACGAAGGAGCATAAAGAAGCACGAGCGCAGCAAGATGTTCCCCGTCACTAGCTTCATGCCTGACAGGTATCTCCCTCAACTTGGGAATTGTTAATGTCAGAAGACACTCTCACGTGCCAAGGATGTTTTGTTCACGTGCGGAGATGGAAATTAGGTTTTTTTATGTTACTTATATATCATGTATTTACAATCGTTATCTATCCAATATGCGTGATCTAGTGATAATTCAGTATATTATAATTTTATCTAATTACCTAACAGGTTAAAATTTAAAACATACTTTTTAAAAGAGTTCCTTAATAGAGTTTTACTTGATGTTCAATTCGAATGATGTTTCACTTGATTTTGACAAAAAAAAAAAAAAAATTAGTTCGACATATCGCATGACATATATAGGCTTTAGACATGTGGACATCCACCCGGCCAGCTAGGAACTCCGATCGGTCAACATCATCTAATTAATATCATGGACTGAAAATTTGAAGTTGTTTGCCTAATCCAAAAATTGTATTTATAGATTTCAAGTTTGATTAGTCTGGCGGATGAAATGAACAATTATCCTTACAAAGAATTTGACCATCTTTATCCAATAAAAGTAAGAAATAGTTTCTAGTTTCTATAATATATGTTTTTTGCATTTATAATATTATTTATAAATTGTAATTACTAAATACTAATATTTAATAAGCTCTGAATATCAAAAGAATGTTGAGAAAAATGAAGAAATAAGAGAGGAGATATAAGGCCAAACATTATATGGTCCACATGTCCGGAATTGCTTTGTTCCATGGGAAAAAGAAAATGGCAAAAGATCATACTGTGGTCTATTGTTTGATAATCAAGACTAAGAGCAAAGACTATGGCACAAAAAATTCATGCTTTTGTCCCCATTTTGATTTTTCCTTCTCAATTTGAAAAATTTATATGTCAATTTGAATATTTATAATCGGATAAAGTTATATCAACAGTACACATACGATATTAGTTACAATTGATCTCGGTATTCCTAATATATCATATGTCGAATCAAATCCTACTCCATACTATGTGCAAGAGTTGTTACAGATATCTCAAAATGGTGCTTAAATAATTTTAAGGGAAAATTACATCTGATTACCCTACTAGATAGTGTAATTACAACGCAGTTCATCTTTATTCGAAAAGTACAATTTCATTTCTAAATGTTATGGACCGTTTGTGATTTCTCTATTACGTTAAGATTTCGTTAGGGTTCAGTCTGTTATTCCATTAGTTTAATAAATAAAATAACAAATTCATCTCTACAATATACACATTATTTCAACAAAACGATCCGTAGGTATTACGAATATAACAATATAATGCACTCATTGGGCAAGAGTCCAACGGACTCCTAACGAAATAGAAAGATCACAAACGGTTCATAACATTTAGGGATTAAATTATAATTTTTGAATAAAGATGGAATGACTTGTAAATATCCTATCTAATAGGATAATCAAATATTCAGATGTATTTTTCCCTAATTTTAATTATTGATCGAAGGCCCTACTTTCCAAAATGAAGTTACAACTAATTTGTCTCTTGATGAGGAATAATCAAACACTCAATCAAGGAGCTTTTCGAGTGCAAAATTGTTTATAAAACTCAAAGCACAAGCACAATCAATAGAGAAGATGTGGTTTGTCCGGCTTTATAACACACATACACAGCCATAGTTGGTGCTTAAGGCAGATGTATCAGATCAGGAAAACCCCCATTAGAGGGACCGGAAAACTCTGAGAAAGTGATGCTGCATGCCTTAGTAAAAATTTTAACACGATCCAGTGTCTGGAAATGGATCAAATACATGTGATCTTGACAGGGATTAAGGGGGCAAATACCTGGCAATACATGGGACTTTAGAGCAATTTTTGCTTGTTTTGTGGGCTTTTTTTGTGATTAATTTACTTAACTATATCCAAGATTTCGCTTTCGAGTCGCTATTAATTAATGATGTCCCCCCTCTTTGCATTAATTCCTATGGGAACAAGTTCAATATCAATTCACAAATTTTGGCTAGGTTTGATTTGGAACTTGGATCATAGAGTGAGTGTTCACGTGCAAGAGTTTTTAATCATTAATATTGTGATTTTTAGACAAATCGTAAGCAAAATACGAGGAAATTTGGAATGTTATCTATGTCGGTGTCATTCTCGTCCAATTACGTTTAACTTCACGTTTCTGATGGAACATAGTACTAATATGATTGTACTTGGGGAAATTCTAGTTTAGGATTTGTTCGAACTAAATTAATTAAAATGACA
Organism: Lippia alba; assembly: GCA_037834125.1. Lineage (NCBI taxonomy): Eukaryota > Viridiplantae > Streptophyta > Magnoliopsida > Lamiales > Verbenaceae > Lippia > Lippia alba. The sequence goes on along the minus strand of JBBMKE010425640.1, from coordinate 7,073 downwards.
AGTTTATTTAATTGATTATTTTCTCTAAATTTTTCAATAATTACAACAAATCACTTGTCTCCAGAGATCGAGCTAGGATTTTGAAGGGGGATTAAAAATTAAAAATATAAATAATATATTTTAAAATATATATATATATTATTTTATTTTACGTATATGAATAAAATAAGTATAATTTAAAACTTTAAACTTAAAATAATTACTTTTTATATTATATATAAAAACTAAAAAGAATACTTAAAAAATGAAAAGAAAAATATGAATCTAAATTTAACCTGACTTAAAATAAAATAACAAAGTTAAATAACAAAATATTATAAAATAGCAAAAAATTCTATATCTTTAAGAACTAAAAAATCTATCATTAATCTACTTTTCAAAAACTCATATAGTAGTACAAGATTATCCAAACTTAAATACAATTATTTTTTAAGTTATTGTTATACCATATTTCCTCAAAATATTGACCTAATTTATAATTAATAAATTAATTATAACTTTTGTCTAAATAATCTATTCATTATTAAAAAAAACTAAAATTAGATATAAATTAATAATTACCTTTCTTTTGACTTTATTTGATAAGTAATTTGACTTGGACCGTAATCTTTCTTCTTCTTCCGACCATATAAATTTTGAATATTAAAAAAACATTGAGAAGAAGAAAAACAAAAGAAGAAGATAGAATATAAAAAATTGGTTCAGAAAAGAGTTGTAGAGAGAGAATAAAAAGGATTGAATTAAAATTTTTGAGAATTTGAAAAGAAGATGAAAGGTTTTTATTGAGAAAAGAAATAAAAAATAAATTTGGATTGAGAAAAAACAATTAAAGTAAATTAATTTAAAAATATATTCTAATTATTATGAATGGTGAATTGTAATTTTATATAAGTAAGGGGACAAAATTAAGGGGAGCAAACTAATAAAAATATTAAAATTTATATATATAATAATAAAGTTTTCAAAAAAATTTAAGGGGCTGCTTGTCTCCTCATTACACTAATTTGGCTGAAATAAATTTGAGCTAAAATTACCCATTTCGGCCAGAGTAAGACTATTTTTCTATGTAAAATAATCATCTTTTATGCATGTTTAAAATATAAACATATAATTTAATTTTAACGAAGATTATTGATCATTAAAAAAATAAAAATAAATCCGTCCATTTAGTTTTCTTTTTGGAGCTTCAATAATTCCGGTGAATCTAGTGTCCCATCCAGATTTGACAACATGATAAATGAATTTCAACTTTATCTTTGTGATAGGAAATCAGATTTTTGGGAAAAAGCTAACCATTAAAGTAAAAATTTCCAGGCATGTCTCTATAAATTTCATCCTGAGTTTTACCCCTCTAATAATTACCTATTAATTGACAAATAATTACATTTCAAATTTTGAAATACTTTAGAGAAGCTCCTCATGTAACTATTAGGGAGCTAATTTCAGGCTCTTGAATTTAAATCCTAACCAAATGAAAGTTATAATTAAGTCAAAATTAGTAAATGTTATTGATAATATTTACCTTGAGCTAGGCTCCTCCTTTGACTGTTCTGACTCTTGGTTGAAGTTAATTTAAAATTTTCACCTTGAGGCTCCTCCCATCAAATTACCATGATTATGAATAAAAGCCATTTTATTGAAACTTTTTGTTTAACTTTCTTGAATTTGAATTGGGGACATTTTAGATGTGAAAGATAAAAGCTTCATTAGTTCTCATATGCATGTGTATTCAACTTATTACATTCGTAGTAATACTATCAACTAATAACGCTCAGAATTGTTCTCCTCAATCGAGAGCTCTACACCTCCATTCGGCATATCAAAGAGTATAGTCTTGCACTTCACAACTCCAGTGAGCAACGGTATCCAAAGATTTCCCCTTGGAAGACTGTATGGACAATTACATTTTCCCAAAGAAATCCAGAAAAGGGCCCTAAAGCTCAAAATGATGTTCCATAAAGGAAAATCGTCAGTTTCAACTATATTAATATGAAACCATCGCGCTTCAATCCCATTCCACGATAATTTTCTCAAATATCTGCTCCTAAACAAGTTTGAGGCCTTTCGAATTCCAAAACACTCATCCAATAGCTAGCTTATTATTTGTGTGTACGGAAAAAAAAGTTAGTTAAGTTTTTCTTATTAGTTTAAGATTGCATCAACAACGAAAGATAAAGTATTTCAAGTAGCTAGTAATTTATTTGTGCTTAAAAATAGAAAATAGATTCAATAAACATATATATGAAAAGCAAAAGTAGAAGAGTCGAACGGCCACCAACTTTAGCATATTCTTCAGTTTCATTTGGTTGTTACAAATAATGTTAAGGAACTCTCCACATAAGATAAGACGGTAATGAATCATTTAGTTGGTATATATGAATATGGTACGTGCATGTGCCAGGGTATCTAATTTGGTAACTTTGCTAAAAATTATTAAACGTGTTGACGATATATAAAAATAAAATAAAATCCAGTTGACGGCCATGCACAGCAAAATAATATTAATGGTAGAGTTAAGTTCAGTAGAGATAAAAGATGCCTCCTACTTGATTCACCAAACCCCTTAAAACATTTATATATTTAAAAGATAATACCCTATACATATTTAATCCAATTATGGATAAAAAATTTATAGCTGAGAATTACAAAAAAGACCCTTAAAATTTGAATAAAGAGTTGTGAAACATTCCCTGAATGCCCTAATTAGGGTATATTTTATAATTCAGAGCTAGATACGATTTTTTTTTTCTTTTTTCCGCAATTCAGTTAAATTTCAGAAGTATTTAAATTAACTCTAATTACTAATATCCTACTAGAAAGAGTGGTATAATGGAATGATCCTATTTTATCTTAAATTAAATTTAATATTTCAATTTCTAATATACATCTATGATCTATCTATTATTGATAGGGAGAAATGTCTAACTAGTGTAAGTCTATAATTGCACAACCCAACTTAAATACTTAATAAATGAGATTTCAGACAAGTTAACCTACACACTTTCAGCTTTTACAACTGTATTATTATTCATTAATCCTCAACTTGTCCATAGCGTAATTGACTACTTAATTGGTCATTAACTTTTGGATAGTGAATAAATTTAAGGAAATAGAACAATTAAAATATTATCACGAATCCTCCTCAACATTAGCGTCCTGATTCAAACATTCGTCCCTCTTCCACATTCATTGTCTTGATTCGCTGCAATTTTCTATTCGTCGATCTTCATCATCATCCTTGATTCGCTCTGTTCATTTATATCGGTTAAAAACGGTCAATATTAATTTATAAATGGGATAGGTAATTTAAGGAAAATTACATTTTTAATATATCAACTTAACACTTAAATATTTTTGCTACTTTTCATTTTTTATTGCAAAATAGATCCGTATTGTTTAAAAATCAAGCAATTTCATGCATATTTTGACCAAAATCGTTTTTCCTTACCGGAAAATTATGTGGTTTTTGGTTGATACATTTAGAACCTGGCCAATTTCTAGTAAGGAAAAACGTTTTCGAATCAAAGTGCATGTGCAATTGCTTGATTTTTGAACATACTAGCCTAGTTTACAATCAAAAAATAAATCGAAGACACCTAAATGGTTGAATTGATATATAAAAATATTATAAACTTTATATCTTATATAAATCAAAATTAAAATACGGAAACTCCTATGCACCGAAGCCTGGCACCCACACGCATGAGTTCAAGAATCATGATCTATTTAATGTTTTATTAATTTATAATATACATTTAATTCTAGTGTTTGCTTCATATCGAGACCCGATACAGTTTCATAAAAGAAAAGGAATTGAGTAAATTACATATATATTGTAAATAAGTTAACAGCTGAAGTTTAATCTTTATTTATATAATTACAACACATCGCATTAATGTTTAACCGTAAATAATAAGTTATTTAATTTATCAATTATAGAAGTTTTATTTTACCTATTCATGTGTTGACATTCAACAATATTTTCCCCCAACTTCCAAAGTGATCAGCTTTTTCTTTCCAAAAGAAGTGTCGTAACATTATTAGTAGGACTGAATTCTGTGATTGCTCCCCACCAAACTGCACTTCAAATATGATAATAATCTCTGTCCCCACTCTTGCTCATCTACATGTAACTGGCCCCATTATTCTTCACTTTTCATAGACTATAACAGTCTTCTTCTTACATTTACATTTACATTTAATTTCCCATGACAAGAATTGAGAACGAACTCAATATAAGACATGTTCCTTTTCTTGAATATTATTAATTATTAATGAATTTATAGTGAAAATATTGTTGTTATTGTCAAATTTTAGTGTACAACTACGTGAAAACATGAAAATATGAATCAATAGGGCATATGTTTAACCCTACTTCATAAAGGGTTGGAGTTTGCTTGGGAGAGACTTTTCTTCAAGATTGAGATTGGTGTTGACTCCAAAATTGTATTGAATTGAGTAATACGTGTAGATATTGAGGATCATCCAACAATGAGAACATCGTTGCGGATTGTAGAAGGCAACTTCACATGCCGTTGAAAGTCATAATTCATCACATTTACAAAGGAATGCAAGAGCTGATATGCTTGCAAAGATGGAGCATACTATTAAAGCTGACGGTTTAGTATGAGATTAGCCATAGTAGCGCTTCTTTGAGGAGTTTCTTTTTGTTTTTGTCTCAGTTTGGACCTCTATTTAACCAAAAAAATAAAACACATATATTTGCCGGGATTTAAAAACCATATAATTTTTAAAATCAAATACTTCAATAATTTTTTTACTATACCACTAAGTTTTTTTGTGGAAATACTACACCACTAAAAATGATATAACTTACCGATTGAGTTTTGTGTTATTTAATCAGAACTTCGTACTGAAATCTGAAAATGCAACTATTATGGATGAATATATACAGTTGAAACATTAAAAATGAAATAACCTTTTGTTCTAGAGATCAAAATATTCAACTACTGTTACGTGGATTATAAATTTATAATCTTACACCAGCGTCTAGGGGTGAACAAAATAACCGAACCGAACGAACCGAACCGTAATCGAACCGAAGAAGTTCGGTTTCGGTTTCAGTTAGCAATATTTCTGATTTTCGGTTTGGGCTCAGTTTCGGTAAACCGAGAAACCGTTACCGAAACCGAGCCAGGCGCCCTTTTCTTCAATGTTTTTGATATTCCATGGTGATAAGTCGCGCTTTACAGTTTACACTTCCCTTCTCACGCTTTAGAATTTAGAATCCCCAAAAATGAATTTTCAAATATCAAGATTCAAGAGACAATAATTTCAAATATAGGGTTTCTTCTTTCTTTCACATTTGCATTTCTTCGGTTCTTCCTCACTCTTATTCAGATCAAGACTCAAGAGGCATGCACCTCCACCGTCGGCCGCCGTCAGAAATCCACCAGTGACCAGCCCACCACCTCTTCCCCCCAAATCGCCGTTTGCCACAGCAGGAGGTTAGACGGCACCGCCGCTGCGCTACCACCGGAGCTTTTTTTTTACTGGGTGCAATTGCTGTTGTGATTGTTTTATAATGTTGGAATGTTTTTTATTTTTTAGTTGAATTGCTGCCTGCTGGAAGGATGGAACCTGCTGAAGATATGGAAAATCGCTTGCTGTTGTTGAATTGAATCTGGAGTTTATGTTATTTATTATTATTTTTTCCCTAAATCTGGAGTTTATGTTGTTAAAACTTGTAATGCTTGATGTTATTTTACCTTTAGATGTATGTTTCCAGGTTTTCTATCGAACTGTTCCTAGATTTTTCTTTTTTTTTTTTTTTTAAATTGAAGTTCGATTATTTCGGTTATTAACCGAAACCGAACCGAAAAAAATCGGTTAAACCGAACCAAAACCGATGTTGATCGATTGGGTAAACGGTTAGGTAAATTCAAAAACCGAAATTTTGGTTAATCGAACCGAAAAACTGAAATTTCGATTTTTTACCGAATGTTCATCCCTACCTGCGTCGTAACGGAATTTGGGAATGGAACCTGACATTTGGTTGAACTATAAGCTTCAATATTAGGGTAATAGGTTATATCATAACCAAACTTTTATACGACTGACAATTTGCTCTAAATTAGGTGATAAAATGTCAGACGGGTACAAAATGCTATAATTAAAATTTAACACAATAATTTCCACTAAAGTTAGATCAACTTAAATAAACCTGGTTGAAATGAAGGCATTTGTAGCCATGCATCCTAAAGTGGTTGATGAAAAACGGAATCAAAATTATCTCATAATTTAATTTTTTTAAGAATAATATTTCTCTACTTGTATTATATTGATCCCACACAATTTACTTTTTTTTTTTAAGAAAAGAAGACTCAAGAAGTCTCAATGGAGAAGACAGTCTTCCTCCAAAAAAATCTTTAAATCATCATCTGGGCAGTTCCATAAAGTCAAGTCATTACATGTGTGACATTTTTTTGCAAGAAGGTCTGCGCATTTGTTGCCCTCGCGCCAAATATGAGTATTTTTTTGTTTCCCACGGAAAATCAAGTAAGACTTGACAATCAGTTATCAAATTTCCTAATGGATGCTGATAAAGGGAATGATCACGGTTTCTGATTGGAGAAACAATGACTTGTAAGTCATTCTCAACCAGAATCTTCTCGTAACATCGTTCTCAAGCCAGTTTACGCTCTGCTCTAATCCCTAAGAGTTCAGCCATATTGATAGAGAATTTTCCAATTTATACGAGAAACAAAACAAACGTCTACCCCGATCATCTCTAACTAAAACACTTCCATCCATATTTAATTTAACCCAACCCTCAGGTGGCTAACTTCAATGGATATTCTGAGGCCTAGAATCCACACAATTTGCAAATCTAAGAAAAAATTAAATAAATATCGTGCATTTTGTCTAGAAATTAAAAAAAAACTCAAAAAAATGCCAAATCTAGTATCATATTAAATATGAAATTTTCAATTTTCAAAAAAAAAAGAGAAATTCAAATCCACACCTAACCGAGTATAACCAATTATAATAATTAGTAATTTTTGCACACCACATATATGTGCAAATAAAAATATTATTATTATTTAAATATA
>JBBMKE010425631.1:0-10646 GCA_037834125.1 Lippia alba | reverse complement strand
AGAGGGAAAAGGACGTGCAGGGGTCACTGTCACCTTTTGGGCCGTTATTCCCAGCTGTTGTGTCAGGGGTAGGTAGGGCGACCGTATGCTGGGAGAGAAGTGGTTCTGCTCGAGCATGTGGTGGTTCGTACCAGCCCGAGCATGCGAACGCTCGGGGTGGGTCCTTTGGAAAATGACTTTAGAGGGGGAATTCCAGAGCGTAGACCACTCGAGGGATGGCTCACAGCGAGGGTCGGCCCTCGACAAATGGCGGTTGCCAGGTACCGCGTTCGGTCGGAATCCGAGCTCAACTCCTTCGGGCGCATCCTCCCAAGTGTGTACAGCTCAGAGGAGGCTTCTCGAGAATCTGCCACGTATGGAACGCGAGCATGTTTTGGGTCCATCAGAAATATTATGTAAATTATTTTTTATTTAATTATATTTAACTATCAATTTCATAGCCTAATTAATATTAAAATAACTATTTTCTATTAACAGTCATATTTCAAGTTAATAAGTACTCTTTTAATATATCTAAATTAATAATATATATAACATGTATTTACATAATTACCCATAACTAATAATTATTGACATAAATATTATGAGGGTATTTTAGGCGATCAACATTTTGTAAGAAATATTGGTGTTTTTATAAGATAGACAGATGAAATTATAAAGAAAAAAAATTAAATTAATATTATACATCTTTTAGCAAAACTATATAATTATTTTTTTCTTAAAAAATTATGTTTTCAAATATAAAGGAAAAACAAATTAAAAATAATTTTTTTTAATTTTTCGTGTCGGAGTGTCGGACACGTTTGGAGCCATGTCCGAGCCGAGTCGGACACATATCCGCGCCGTGTCCCAAGCGTGTCAGAATTTTTTTTTTAATTTTCGGATACATTTTGCTGTGTCGGACATGTGACGGTGTCGTATCAGAACCGTATCCGACACTGCACGGGGTGAATTTTCGGAGTGTACGTGCTTTGTTTTTAGGTAATAATAAACATTGTTGCCAACAGTTTTTCAGGTGCTTCCTGTCTTAATTTGTTTTGCCCTGTCTCTCATTGCTTATGTTATTATATACATCAATTGTACTAAGATCCCACGATATCATCGAAGTTTGTCTGTGTTTGCTGCATTTAATAGCCAAATTACTGATATCCACCATGCACAAAACTGTATTATTCGAGGCAGCAACCTTCTTTGGAATCCCCATTTTTCTTGCACTTTCATTCTTATATTATGGGAAACCTTAAAGATCTCTTCTTTCTTCTCACATTGATGCAGTTTTCATCTGTTCGTTCCAAGAATCAACAGTGTCCGAATTCCATGTGTGGCAATAACACTAATTTAAGGTTTCAATACCCTTTCAAGAAACTTGAAGACCAGCAGCCTCAAAACAGCTGCAACTATACTAACATTAACTGTGATAGCACTCGAAGTACGTCTTCTATTGATCTTCCCTTTTCGGGGCGGTTCTACATACGCTTCATCAACTATGATTTGTCGACCATTGGAATCTATGATCCTGACGATTGCCTCCCTCGAAGGCTGATGTATGACTTGAATCTTCAAGGTTCACCTCTCTCGTTCGCAAACTACGGATACTTGACGTTCTATAATTGTCCAGGAGGCGTTGTGGGATCGGGGTTACTGGCTATAGATTGCCTGAGTAACTCCACGAGTGCCGTGGTGCTTAGTTTTTCGGTTCCGGAGGGACTTATGAAAGCAGTTTACGGATGCAGTTTGATTTCTTCTGCAAAAGTTCCGCTTTCGTGGTTCAATTCCGGTGGGAGTAATGACAATGGTCTTGTTTTGAGATGGGATGTTCCCGCCTGCAATGGTTGTCATAATGATAAAGGTAAATTTGCAACTCAATATTGATTAAATGATCATGTTATCTAAAAGTTCCTTCTTTAATTGTTTATTGTGTGTTTTTCTCCATCTCGATAGTACTTAGTTCTCCATGAATATTTCAGATGAGTTTTGTCCTTAAACTGAAAATTTTACTATAAACTGAACGGCAAACTGTCAAAGGAAAATTTTCGTTTCTGAGACAATAATTACTGTAATTTTCATTTTGGGACAACAACTAAAACATTCTCAATTTAAAGGCGTTCATTAATGAAAATTTACAATTTAAGAACTCCGTTTATACCAGTGTTAATTTTCCGGCATATGTCACCGGAAAAGTCCGATTTGTCACCTTTTAAGCCTACATGGCAATTATTTATTGTCCAAATGTTAAATAAGTGGCATATCACATGACATGCTTTTTGACACGCAGACAAAAAGAATGCCACATCAGACTTTTCCATCAACACGTGTGGATTACGTGTCTAACTTTGTCGGAAAATTAAATTGGGACAAACAAAATTCTTGGATTGTAAATTTTCTTTAATTAATGATCTTAAATTGAGAATGTCTTAATTATTGTTCGAAAATGTGATGGTGGGTAATTATTGTCCCAAAAATATAATTTCCCCACCCGTCAAATGAAAGTCCAAAACGTTATTATTCCCTATTTTAATTTCCCAAATATGCAATTATAATGTGGGCATCCCCTAACCAATTACACTAGTAATCCTGGCACACTCTATGCATGTGCAAGTAATAATAAAAATAATAATTATTTAAATATATATTAATTAAATTTATGTTAATATTTATATTATAATTATTTTTAATATAGTTAAAAATTAAAAAGATAATACAAAATAGAAATTAAAAAATATGGGAAAAAATAAAAATATATAATAAAAAGAATGAGAAAAAGGCGAGGGCAACAAAGAAGTTAAATTATAAACACCGGATAACACGTTGGAAGAGTGACAAAATAAATAAAAATAATAATAATTTTAAAGTTCAAGAGATCGAAACCGTTACTCTAAGGAATAGTATAGATTAAACTCCAATGGGACCAAAACTGCAATTTTCTCATCATCATCCACATTACTAGTAGATCTACTTTCTTGTACATATGTGTATAATTAAAAGTAAATGAAATTTAATTCACAGGTATATGGAGGCTAATTAAATTCATTGTGGCATTTTGTGCGATCGCCTTAGGGTTACTTGCAGCCGGGACTATAGTAATGTTGTTTCTGATGGCTGGCTTCGCGTACTGTTGGTCCCAGGTGGGTTATGCAGTTGACTTCATAAGAAGAAGGCGGAGAAGGAGAACCAATCAAACCACCGTAGCTCAACAAATGACTCTATACGTCACAACGAATGCTACGGGTCTTGATGACTCTATGATCAAGACCTGCTCGGAAATGGTGGTTTTGGATATTGATGAAAATCAGAGGACTACTAGGGAAAATTTGTGCTGCCCAATATGCTTGGAAGAATACTGTGATAAAGAGAAGGTGAGGAGGTTGAGGTTGTGCGGTCATTGCTTTCATGCTGATTGCATTGATCTATGGCTGAGAAACAATTGTACATGTCCAACTTGTAGGGTTTCTCTTGTAGATGTACAACTATAGCATAGTGTGGAGTTTCATATTATGATCAATTTGTAGAGATTATTTCTTTTGTTTTGCTCATTTTTTCAGACCCCCTCTCTTTCTATTTATCTTAAATTATATTTATTTTGGATTCATATCAACTTGGATTACTGAATCAAATATTAATGGGATCTAATTTAAGAAAAAAGTAGATTTTATAAGGTACAGATTGAGAACATGGTGACTGTGGAGACAAAAATTAAAAAAGAGTTATATTATATTTTGGGACCAAAATGATAATTTTCTCTAAATAAATTAAAAAATAAAAGTCTAAAAATCACATAATTGGGAAGGCTTTTATCTCAACTAATAAGGCATGAAAGGCGAATCTTGTGGATATAAAAAAGCTACGTTAGGAGGGGTCCCCACAATAAGCGCCTTCAGCTATCCCGGGAGATTAGTCATTCACTCGATTGGGTAGGAGAAAACTCTGATAGATCAAAAAAGATAAAGCATGAAAGGCTCTTGCATAGCAGAACAAATTTAGAAACTAATTAATTAATTCAAAGGGAGAATTACATACAGGTCCTTAAGTTTTGGCCTAATTACATTGCAGTCCACGAATCTTTGGATATTACATACCATTCCCTAAGGTTTGATTCCGTTAGAAGTCCATAACAGCCGTTAGTAATCCACGTAAACCTGAGGGATCATTTTGTTATCATTATTGTGACGCCCTACTCTTCTTAGAGGAGTTTAGGACGTCGCGGATGACCGTATTAAATATTGATCTTTTTTTTCTTTTTTTTCAAAACCAATATGCAACACGGGCATCGAATGGCAGTATTAAAAGATGAATATTTAAGCAAAAGTATTTATATACATATGAGGTACAAACTTAACGAAAAAACCACACGAAGTCATTTACACGAGTACATCGGGCTTGAAGGTAGTGCATCTTAGGTTCCTATTTTACAACTACCACTATTTTACATAAAGCCCTCTTATTTAAACAAAACAGTGAAGTCCGTTAGAGGACATATCATCATATTCGGGTTCAGTAGCTTGCATGTATTCCCCTGTCTGAGGCAAAGAACATAAGGAATGGGTTGTAAGTCAAATAGACTTAGTGAGTTCAGTTATATTTGTAGAATAAAGTCATAACACAAAACTTAAATCAACAAAATATAGGCACGCCCAAAAGAATATATATATATATATTTATTTTTAAACATGAAAGGAATTGCTTTAGTTCATGCAGGAGTGAGCTAAGTTGTGGCTTCAACCGTGTCACCGAAAACAATAAAACACAAAACAATCCCTTCTTCCTTGGTCGAGGAGCTACCCCGACATCAATTGAACAGTAGGTGTACCCCGTGCCCGAGTCAATACACCGGCCCAACCACAACGCAGTTAACCTCCAACTGAGAATATGATTGAGTAATACAGTAAGATATCATACAAAAGAACCCTACCGTCGGCCCGTACCGCCCAATAGTTCCATCTGCATGATATCAGGGCCCGACTCTCCCAAGGGCGTCCCCAAGGGTGTCAATTAATGTGCAAATAATACTTTAGCTCACTTGTTTGATAACACATATAAGCAGTAAATCTTTTCAAGAGATAATCAAATCAAACCAGAAAGTATCACTTATCATAACTTCCAATGCAATTATGACCATGAGATATAAATCAATAAAATCAATGAGATTGGTCATATGGGACTACTTATAATATAAATAGTTCAGATGCCTCAGTAAGGAAGATAAAGACACTCACCTTAGAGTTAGGCTTCGTTACGGAGTTAGGTTGTGCCAAGGATGTCGTTCTCCGTATTACCTAAACGGGTAGTTAAACTTAGGTTAGTATCTGATATGGACCTTACGACTTGTTTATATAGATCAACCTTAATTATTTGTTATTAATGTTGTTATTGTTATTACAACTATTATTATTCTCAGTACTCATTTGTGAAATGCTCTGTTTTAGTTGTCAATTAAAATAATTTACTATGGCTTAGATTTCTGGTTATTCCCATTAACTCTATCCAAAGGGAAATAGGAGATTTTGTATCTCCTATCTGGCTTCTTAATAAGTTTTCTTATTATTATTCTGAATCTATGATTTCTTTCTTATAACTTTTAACCTCTGTATTAAAGTTTAAGTCAACACTTATGTCTGTATTTATTAACCTTCTCAACTACTGATATTTGAGAAATAACATTAGTGATATGAGAAATATGATCAGTCCTCCTACAAGTTTATTAGATCAATATATATCTTATCACAAAGAGTTTAGTAACTCTTATGCAATACTTAAAATGGTTGTTGTTAAGTCTATGTCACTTTTATAACAAAGAATTCTATCCGATATTATTATTATAGGAGTATTATCTCATAACAAAGAATTCCAACTGGTATTATTTTTATTTTAGGAGTTTTATCTTAACAAAGGTATCGTTATCTTGGAGTTACAACTTATTGATTATCCAACTTACTTCTTTAATCAAAGTATATTAATAAAGGGTTTGAATACTCTGTTTCTTTTAAGAATATTGACAAAATTTCAATATGCCGTTATGTCAATATTGTTAACTTAATCAAGTTATTATAATAATTTAAATATGTTGAAATTTTAAGAGAGTTGTTGTATGTGGAGTTATTGAATATCTTAAAACAACTCCAGAGATTAACGGTATGGATATCAAGGGAAATATGGATTAATAGTATTTATCTGAATTAAATGATTTTATCTGATTACAGTTTACTACGTGATTTAGAATCTCCTTAAATATCTCGATATCATTAACTAATAATTTATCCCTATAATCCAAACGAAATTTCTCTATGGACTTCGTAACAGAGAACTAAGTTAGCAATCTTAACCATGGAATTAGCAAATTCCCTTACTCTTAATTTCATATAGATTCAGATATTAGTAAGATAACTAAAATTTTCACATATTCAAATAGTACTCAAGAAACTATCCTATATTAATTAAGCAATCAATTGTAATTTAAAGAATTTAAAACTAATAGAGAGGTAGGAAACGTACCTTCTGCCAGGAGAAGAAATGCTTCTTACCGTCTCTCTTATATACCTATCTACATAACACTAATGGTGACAGCCGGCATTTTTTTAGAAGTGCTTAGGGTGACAATGTTAATTTGCTCAATGGAGAAAGAAATTAGTGGCAGTACACGTGTAAGAGTGATTGTAACTATGGGCAATAATATCTTTGTCCAAATTATAATTATCTATTTTGTAGTTTTATTTTGTCTAGATACCTCTATTCTTTATTATATTATACATGAGTCATGGTTAATTACACAGACCAATAGAATCACTTTTCCTGCGAAATGTTACAACAAACGAATATAATATTTCTTCTTCCTTGCCTATGTTAACTCCTTAAATTAGTTGTCACTCGTTCGTCGTGCCGAAATGTGAATCTTGCTAATTGTTAGTTTTAGCCTATTAAATTTATTATTAGGATATTACAATTCTCCCCCCCTAAATGGAATCTGGTCCCCAGATTCTAACCTGATTGTGCAAATAAGTCTGGGTAGTGTTTACACATCTTGTCTTCTGGTTCCCAAGTTGCTTCCTCAACGTGATGGTTTCGCCACAATACTTTTACTATGGGAATTTTTCGATTCCGAAGCTCTTGAAATTTTTGGTCTAAAATACGGACAGGCTTTTCTTCATAAGAGAGGTTGGCTTCAAGGGGTATTTCTTCATGAGAAATGATATGGGATTCGTCGGGATTGTACTTCCGTAGTTGTGAAACATGAAATACATTGTGGATGCCGGTAAGTTTGGGAGGTAAATCCAATCGATAGGCGACATTTCCTATTCGCTCAATAATGTTAAAAGGTCCAACATATCTTGGGCCTAATTTTCCTCCTTTCCCAACTCTTTTGAATCCTTTTCTTGGTGAGATCTTAAGAAACACCCGATCCCCGACCTCAAATTCTAAGTTTCTTCGTCTTTTGTCCGCATAACTTTTTTGTCTGTCTTGAGCGGCTTTCATTTTCTGTCTTATAAGTTGCACTTTTTCAATAGCGTCTTGGATAATTTCTGGCCGCAACGCCCTGTGTATCCCATCTTTCGTCCATCGACATTCGTCCAAATCCCAGTATAATGGTGATCGACACTTTCGTCCATATAGAGCTTCATAGGGAGCCATTTTAATAGAGGCCTGATAGCTATTGTTATAAGCGAATTCGATGAGTGGTAAATGCTTATTCCAACTATCGCCAAAGTCTAGTACACACGATCGCAGCATATCTTCGAGATACCCTATTAATCTCTCGGATTGTCCATCAGTTTGCGGATGTACAGCCGTACTAAATTTCAATTTGGTTCCCATATGCTCTTGCAAACTACGCCATAATCGAGATGTAAATTTTGGATCTCTATCTGATATAATGCTGGTAGGAATGCCGTGGAGTCTAACAATTTCATGATTGTAAAGTTGAGCTAATGTTTCCACGCCATCATTTGTCTTAACTGGTAGAAAATGCGCAGATTTGGTTAGTCGATCTACAATTACCCAAATACTATCATAACCTCCTCTAACTTTTGGTAACCCCGTTAAGAAGTCCATGGTGACTTGATCCCATTTCCATGTCGGGATGGGTAAAGGTTGCAATGTACCCCCTGGTTTTTGATGTTCACCTTTTATCATTTGACAAGTCAAACACCGTCTTACATAATCCGAAATGTCTCTTTTCATACCATTCCACCAATAGTGTCTTTTTAAGTCCTGATACATCTTGGTTCCACCTGGATGAACGGTGTAGGGCGTCTTATGGGCTTCTTCAAGTATTTCCCTCTTAAACTTATCAGGCACATAAATTCTATCCTTATATCGAAAAATTCCCAAGTCATCAAGCCGATACTTGGCATGGGGACCTGCTTTTAGTTGGGTGAGTTGTTTCTGTACCCATTCATCATTAACTTGAGCTTCACGTATCCTTAAGACCAACTCGGATTGGATGGTTAAATTGGCAAGCCGTGTGCATAATCGTATGCAATCCCAATCTCTTATATTCTTGGCTTCCAATTGCGCTAACCCCATTTTACGACTTAAAGCATCAGCTACAACATTTGCTTTTCCGGGGTTGTACAGAATTTTACAGTCATAATCTTCCAGAAACTCCATCCATCTTCGTTGTCGCATGTTCAACTCCTTTTGAGTAAATAGGTACTTTAAACTTTTATGATCTGTATATATATCAAAGGTCGTCCCATACAAGTAATGTCTCCATTTGGCTAGTGCAAATATGATAGCCGCCAGCTCTAAATCATGAGTTGGATAGTTTTGTTCATGGGGCCGAAGTTTTCGGGATGCATATGCAATAACTTTTCCCTTTTGCATCAGTACACATCCTAACCCTTCCTTTGAAGCATCGGTATATACGATAAAATCTTGAGACCCATCTGGTAAGGTTAGTATTGGAGTTGTTATCAACCTCTTCTTTAGTTCTTGAAAACTAGCCTCACATTTTTCAGTCCATTGGTAGGGGGAGTCCTTGCGGGTTAACTTGGTCAATGGTTCTGCAATTTTTGAAAAGTCTTGTACAAATCGTCGATAATAACCCGCTAAACCTAAAAAGCTTCTCACCTCAGTGGGGGTTGTTGGTCGTTTCCAATCCCGAATCACCTCAATTTTTGAAGGGTCAACTTCAATCCCTTTTTTAGAAATTATGTGACCCAAGAAAACCACTTTTTCCAACCAGAATTCACATTTACTAAACTTTGCGTACAGTTTATTTTCTTTCAAAGTTTGTAAAACGATATGCAAATGTTTAGCATGTTCTTCTAGATTCTTGGAGTATACGAGAATGTCATCGATAAAAATAACCACGAACTGATCCAGATAGGGTCGAAAGACATAATGCATCATATCCATAAAAGCTGCAGGAGCATTTGTTAATCCAAATGGCATGACGACAAACTCAAATTGACCATACCGAGTGTTAAAACCGGTCTTTGGCACATCCGTTTTCCAAACTCTCAGTTGATAGTACCCTTGTCTTAAGTCTAGCTTTGAATATACTTGAGACCCCTGTAAAAGGTCAAACAGTTCCTCTATATAATGGGTACTTATTCTTGATTGTCATTTGATTTAACTCTCGATAATCGGTGCATAATCAAAGTGTCCCACATTTCTTTTTAACAAAAAGAATCGGCGCCCCCCAAGGTGAAGTGCTAGGTTGGATGTATGCACTCTTTATAAGTTCATCAAGTTGATTCTTCAATTCTTTCAACTCAGCAGGAGCCATCCGGTATGGTGTCTTTGAATAAGGTTCGGCTGCCGGTATGGTTTCAATTACAAATCTATCTCTCTAATCGGAGGCAGCGAACTCAGACTTTCGGGGAATACGTCTAAGTGCTCATTCACCACTGGTACCTCTTCTATTTTTACTTGGTATTTCGGCTTGTTAAGTAAATACACAATAAATCCCATTGATCCTCCTTTTATTTGCTTTTTAGCTTCAATCACCGAGATGAGAGGTATAGTTCGTGGTAAACTACAAGGTTCCCTTGACTTATATAAATCATCATTCCCCAAAATTATTTCTTTTGTAAAACAATTCAGTTGGGCTTGATGTTTATATAACTAGTCCATTCCTAAAATTATGTCATAGTCTTGAATAGGCAGTTCGATCAGATCCGCAAGGTATATCTTATTGTTAATCATCACAGGATAATCGTGCAACATTCTATCACTAACGCAACTTGAGCCCATTGGTGTGCTAACCTTGAAACTATAAGGTAATCGTTCCGACTTAATTTTGAAGTAATTTATAAGATTAGCACTGATAAAAGAATGTGAAGCTCCTGGATCATATAAAGTCCGTACAGGGGTATTTGAGATATAAATTGTACCTTTCACCACTGTTGTTGGGTCTGGTGCTTCAACACCCTCTAGAGCATACGCCCTTGCTTTCACCTTTAGTCTCCCAGCTGGTGGCGCTTGAGCTCTCCCCTTTTGAACTTGATTATTGGGCCTCGGACCTCAAGCCTTAGGACAATCTCTTATCATATGTTGATGTAGCACCCCGCACGTGGAGCACCACATCCCCCGCACTAAGGTCCGACCCGAATATCGAAATGGAAAATTCCGCACTCGGATCTTTCCCTAGCGAACGGGTGACAAAACAAAAACTTCCTAAGCTAGGCGGTCTAGACCCTCAATCAGAG
>JBBMKE010425592.1:0-10648 GCA_037834125.1 Lippia alba | reverse complement strand
GATCACCCGTGTCTAGCTCTACTCCTTTTCATTTCCAGATTCCATTTTCATACCCTGAAATCAACAAATTTTGTCTCCCTTATTTTAGATTTTCGTCCCCTAATTATAGATTTTATCCTTTTTATCTTAAAATAAATTACCATTTCACATATTTTTTATATTATGATATTACGAATTTTCGTCCCCCTTGTTGCGAATCCTGACTCCGTCCCAGCGTATTAGAGAACACAAGCCTAGGCCATTCATTCCAGAGATACTGCCATCTCTTCAACAACAGACGAGTCCTCGATGCTTGCACCGGTTCGAGAAGAGACAAAATGCTGAGAAGTAATGCATCCGGCAAATCGCTGAGACGATCGGAGGAATTCATTTCTTCTCCAATTTCTACCCGACGTCTATTTGCCTCATTCTCTCCACCTTCTTCTTCTACATGTTCTTCTTCCATGGATTCTTCTTCTTCTTCCAAACAATGTCGCAGTTCGGCCGTCAAAATCCCAAAATTCCCCCACAATTTTTCAAAACCCTAGAATAGAATTTCCCTATCTTCATTTCATCTTTGATAGAGAAAAATGGAGGCAAATGGTTTAACATAAGGCTGTCAATGGGTCGGATTTTAATCCAAATCCGATCTAGATCCGATCCGATTTTTGGCATATTCGTCCGATAAAAAGATTCGATGGATCATATCCGATTATAAATATTCAAAATCCAAATTAAATGGATCGGGTATGGAATTATACAGTTCGATCCGTTAAAAATCCGAATCCGATTATATATATATATAAATAATAAATCATTACACATAATATATTTATATATATTTTAATTAAAAGATATCTTAATATAGATTTATATATATATAATAAATCATTACACATAATATATTTATATATATTTTAATTAAAACATATCTTAATATAGATTTATATATATATAATAAATCATTATAATACATAATTAAAAGAAAAACAATAATAATATTAAATATGAAAGACTATAAAGTGAGCAAATAAAAGTTAACACAAGCCCTAAATATTTTAGGCAAAAGAAAAGTCACTGCACATTCTTCATCACCATTTCATCTCTGAGCCGCCGCATTATGTCCGCCTCGTCCGCCACCACCATACCCACCAGCTTTTCATCCGCCACCAGAAACATGACACCCACCACCGAGGAACCGACCAACTGCTGCTGCGGCCACCCGGATTTATAGATACGATGTTTAAAATTGAAAAATATTTTAATATTGCTTTCTTTGTTTTCTCTTTTAAATCTAATTTTTTTGTCGAAAAATTCTCCATCATCTTTTCCCAAACTGCTCCACGGTCACATATTTCGTCAATATTATTGTCAAAAAAATCTCCATCTTCTTTTTCTCAATCTGCTCCATGGCCACAGATCGTCAATAGCTCTCTTCTCCGCTCTGCTAGATTCTATCCTTATCGGGTCGGATTTTTCCATTGGATTATCCGACCCGATACCATTCGAATTTGCTAGGAGTTGATCCGAGTCCTATAGGACCTGGATTCGGATCCGGTAAGCTATTTTTATAATCGGATTTGGATTCGAAATTGTCAGATCCGATCCGAATCCGACCCGTTGACAGCCCTAGTTGGAGAAAAACAAAATAAAAATAATAAGACATAATAAAATATTAAATCATCCCAGTTTAGTGATTTGAAACTATATTAATTTAATCAATTAAAAGTCTCATATTCGAATATGTAGGTATTCAATTATCATTAATAAAAAAAATTACATTTTAATAATTCGACTCGACTCAATGTCATTCCAATAATTAGTGATGCTAGGGGAAATAATTCCTTTGTATGGCCCAAGCGAGAAGCCCAATAAAGTTGATGAATGGCCCAAAGAGAAGGTCCAAGAGCAGGTTCCCTGTGGTTGGATACTTGATCTCGTAGCCCAACAAGTAAGCCCGTACCTTGAGCAGGTCCGCTAGAGCCTTAGCAGGCCCGCATAGAAGCCTTAACAACCTTCCAAAATATCAGGAGCCGCCCAACAGCTGAGGAAGCTCAGGAAAACCTACTCTCACGTGAGGGGGAGGAGGTATCAATTAGGGTTGGAGGGTTAGGAGGTATAAAAGGAGGTTCCAGCAGCTTACCAGCCCATAATCACAAGACGATACCTGCTCTCTTCTCTTCATTCTCATTGTTTCAAAGTGTTCTTAACATTCGACGATCATTGTTATAGCGACGCATTTGTACTCTCAAGAAGGATTATCACATCAATACAAGATTCCACCTGCCTTCGCCATATTTTATCATCTTATATTATCATTGCTCTTATTATTTTGTTATTACTTCTTTCATTGCATAATCGTTCTTACTCATTTGAATCCTTTCATTTATAAATTCTAGTGGTGTAGAAATCGTCCACATCACTTTGGTGCCGTCTCTGGGTTCAATTGAGTTGAGGCGTGAGGATTTGATCGATAAAGCGAATGGCATCCGACGGCTTGAACAACACAGCTACCGCAGCGGGTCGCACACCTTCCACTGAAGGTAATGGTGATGGAACAGGGAAGGCGGCGAACCAGACCCTGACCAGGTTACCTGCCGAGAGCACCCTGGAGGTGGAGAACCTAGTGGTGGAGGAGAACACCCCTTTGCGGCAATTAGTGGAGGTGATCCGAGCATCGTCAACCAAGGGCGCAGCGCATACCAGGTACATTGGAGGAGGTGGGAAAGCAGGCCAGGTTGGTGACTCAGAGCAGGTCATGGACCAGAACCTGCGACCTACAGGAGGAGGTGCACCTGTTGGTTCCCAGGCCGGAGCAGCCCAAGGAACACCCCAGCAGGTAGGAACCACACCATCAGTGCACCTGTCGACCCTCGACCTACTGGAACGAGTCATAACCCAGATCCGACAAGGTTCTAGAGTGCCCGATAGAAACAGAAGCAGGAACCCTAACTCGATGACATTGGAAGAACTAGGAGATGTGTTGGTGCAAGCCGCAGGGACCAGGAACCCTAACTCTACTAGGCCAGTGGGGCAGGAAAGCAGGCCTGCAGCCCCAAGTGAGCAGGTCCCGAAGAAGGTCTACCTCACAATAGGTGAGCTTAGCTGGCAGATGGATGAGGTTATCCCCCGCATTGTGCAGGCCCTGACACAAGCAGGTCTCGCAGCCCCCAGGGCCAAACCTTGTGGGCCCACCCGGAGAGGTTAACATCCAATCCAATGTGAACTTGCAAGGGGCAGGACGAGATGGGATCCAAACAGCAGGTGGGGTTAGGGCATAACAAGTCCTACCTGCCCCTCTTACAGGACAACAGCCCGATTGGGCCGCTGCGTTGCAAAAGCGGTTTGACGAACACTTACAACAATGATTTTCCGAGATGGAAAGAAGGTTACCGGCTACCCCGGAGTGAGGATTCAGGCGAGGAGGTCCCTTTAGCCAAGGCATCATGGAGGCTGAGCTCCCGCCCAACTTCATTACCGCTGGGCTACCGGAGTACGATGGTACGACGAACTCTCAACACCATTTGGATCGGTTTGGGAGCTTGGCTCTAGTATATCGATATTCGGAAGGAGTACAATGTAGGGTGTTCCTCACAACCCTCACCGGAATGGCTCAGGAGTGAGCCAGCCAGATCACCTGTAACATCCCGACTTTTCGGCTCTACAGGTATGCCTTAACGAGAGTGTTAATTGCACTTTTAATTTATTTAATTACGTAAATATATGCTTATTATTTGTTTAATTGTAATTACTTGAACTTATTTGCCCTATTTGTATATTTTGACTTCTTTGCGTTCGTACGTGACATTTTTGTGCTCATTTGTGATTCTGACTCTGTGATAATTTCCTATATATGAGCTTTATGTGTTATGAATGTGATTATGTGTTCGTTTTACATTGTGAGATTCGTTTGTTGTGTGTTTTGACTGTCCGAAGTTGACGGGGCTTTAAGGGATCTAGAAGAGCTAATCGATTTAGCACACCTTGGATTTCGGAAGGCGTAACTTGAGCTCGGGAATTTGAATTCAAATTTCGGAAGTGGTGTTGTACTCGTGATGAAGAATACAAGCTAGAGAATCCGGCCTCACACCTTTTTTATTCCGTTTGATCCTCCGAATTTTGCCCGAAATGCGACCCTTGTGACAACTTTGGCGACACCCGCTCGTTTTATTCATAACCGAACCGTTTCTTATCCGAATCGATCCATATTTGAGTCCATTTAACCCTCACTTAACCCACTTTCTCACCCATTTTTGACCCATTTCATTCTGGGCCAAGAAAGAAAGGGAAAGGGCTGCCAACCGAGAGGAAGAGGAGAGAAAAAAGAAGAAAAAGGGCCAAACTATTCACCTTCGGTTTCTTGCTCGTTCGACCTCCATTTCTCGTCAAATTCGAAAGGTAAGCTCATTTTTGGATCCTCCATCTTTCTTGCTTTCTTTCTAGTGTGTTTTGATTGAATGTGGTTGAGATTTGATCATGTTTTGGCCAAGTATGTGAATAGTGTGCATATATGCTTCCTTTTATCGATTTCTTGCTCGTTTGTGGCTTGATTCTTGATCCGTGAAGTGCTATGTGATCCTTTTTTCATGATCTAACTTTACCTAGTCTTGAATTTAAGGTTCTAGTTGTGTATGGAGTTTTTTCATTGTTGAATTTTGAATTTGAGTTGGAGTTTTGAGATCCATTCTTGTCGGTTTGCTCGTGTATGCTTCGTGTAAGTTTGTGTGGTGTTCTTAGCATGATTTTGTGGTGATTGATGCTTGGTTTTGTATCTTAAGCCTTCCCCAATTTCTCCCCTACTGAAACACGTTGTTGCTGCACATTTCTTTTGGAGAAGAAGGCCAACACGGTCGTGTCCATTTTGCCTTTGCAAAAGACACGATCGTATTATTTTTTCGATTTTTGGAAAATTAAGGGGACACGGTCATGTCCCATTTACTCTTGAAATTGATATGGCGTTATTGTACCTTCGTTTTTGGCTAAAAATTGGTTTTTCACCTGACACGGCCGTGTCCTACTAGTGCAGTGGCAAGGCGCGTTCGTTTTGTATTTTTGGTGCTTTTCGTTGGCTTTTCCCACCCCGATTATGATCCCAACTTGTAGTTAACAAGTTGTAATATATGTTAGAGTGTTTATTGTGGGTTTATTGCCTTTATCTATGAGTAAACGTGTTCGTGATTGCTTAACCGTTTAAGTGCTATGCGTGAAACCTTCTTGCGCGTGTTGCATTCTTGGTGCGTTTGAAGCTTGTCTATGCATGATATATGTTATGATTGGATATGTGTGATGTATATATGATGTAATATATTTTGATTCATGCCTCGTTATGAAGTTATTATGTGAATTTGATGCTCTTATGTGCAATATGTTACTTAAAGTGCCTTATATGCTCTTCTATGCCCTTGAATGGTTTGCCTTGAACGTGACTTCTTTTGCTTCTTATGTGAAGTGTATGCTTTGGGAATGTGTTGTATGCACTTGTATGTTCTTTGTATGAAGTTCGTGAAGTGTTATGTGTGAAATATGTGGTTTGTGTTTCAATATGACTTAAGTTAGATTCATTCGAGCTAAGTGCATTCTAATTGCATTTATTATGCATCATTTGCATTCGTGTGCATATGCCGAGCATTTATTTGGTTCATTTTGAGTCTAAGATTCGTCTTTGCCTTTCGTTTTGTTCTTAGGTTCGTTTGGAGGTTGAGGAGGTGGTTCGCTTCATTCAGTTTGGTCGTCAAGGTGAGGTTTTTAGTGACCTACAACCCTATATGAATTTTAAGCCCGCATGTGAACTATATATGTATATGTAATTAGATATGTCTGTTGGATATGTGTTTTGTGGGATTATGCCCTTTTGTCAAGATATGTTTGGAAAACCCTTTTATTTATATGTAAGATATTTTCGTTTGTTTGTTTGGAAAAGAGTTGTTGTGTGTAAAAGTTGGAATTTCTGAAAATGGCAAGAGCTTTGTGAAAGTTCAGTTTGGTTTGCTTTATTTGGGGCCTAGGAGATTGGTGCGAAAGGAGACCTGGGACGACAGCGGGCCATCGGGTATTCCCTAGCACGGTCTCCACGAGAGAAAGGATCAACCCAGAACCCACCGGGAGGCGAGTGGGGAATGGAATCCTTGGGAAGTGAGTGTCACAAAACTTACGACCCGCACTTATATGCATACATGGTTAGGGTTGGTCGACCCTTTCATCGAGCGAAGAAGAGAAAGGTATATCTTTGTGATTCGATTTTAGCGTGCTTTTTAGTTTGCCTTGGTAATTGGAGAAAGGGGAGTTTGAGGCTCGTACTCGCCGAGTCATGTGTGTGTGGGTTTGCATTTGATTTGTGAAATGGGCGTGGATTCTTAATTACTAAAATTGGTAGATTTTGACCTTCGGCCTAACTCTTTTCTATATATATAGTATCACGGGACTTAAAATATTTTGGATTGCAAAAAGAATGCCCCGGTTCATGAATCTGTATAAATTTTGTTATGCTTTGCTCTTACGTATATGTACGTGTGCATGGGTTAGCCCCCTCACTAGTCTTTAGGACCGACCCCTCCTCGTTGTTTGTTTTTCTCCCTTTTGTTCTTTGAAGTTTGCAGGTGCAGGTTCTTTGCTTTGGCTAGGAGGCCGTTTCTTTCGAGTTGTCATGTTCTTTTGTTCGAGTCTTATAGGTGAAGTCTTTTGCATCTTGCATTGTACCTTTAATTAGAAATTCTGAATTTTGTATAATGTATGATTTGCATTATGGGTTGTATACATGATTTAAGTTTGCCATTGCTGGGCTTGTGCTTATGTTTAAAAGAGGCCTGAGGCGCCCAAGTTTGCATGTGATCATGTGGTTTAATTTATGCCGGCCCGTGGCCATTGGATGTGTGTTTGCGATCCTGAGCTTCTGCATTCGTATATGTTTTTGTTGCGCACTCTGTACAGGGTCTAGACCGCCTAGCCTAGGAGAGTTTTTGTTTGCTTGTCGTTCGCCGGGGCTTGATGCGTGTGTGGAGTTTCTACTTCATTGCACGTGCTGGGCTTCGGTGCGGGGGATGTGGTGCCATGCGCTCTGGGGTGCTACATCCTTTAAGTGGTATTAGAGCACTAGGTTGCAAAATCGGAGCTCTTGAGTCATGTCGAGTCTGTCTAGGTGGTTCGGCTTAGGACTATGTGCTTTGTTTGCATTCACTTTCATATTTTTGTGAATTTTGTGAATTAATTTGTTGTTATATGCATTTATTGTGCACATGAACATGCAATTACTAATAGATATGCACATATATTTGGCATTGTAGTTTTGAGATTTTCAGGATGTCTCGTCATCAATGGAACTTCGGTCAAGCTTCACATCAAGACCCTCGCCCATCATTCAATGTCGAGGAGTTCATGACTGTCATGTTTCAACATTTTCAAGCAAATCAAGGGTCATCATCTTCTACAACACAATCGATAGATCCCATACAACTTTACGCCGGGATTTTGGAGCTTTTAACCCTCTCAATTTCGAGGAGGTAATGATATGGAAGCCAAAGAATGGATCTCGGGGATAGAAGGAATATTTGGGGTATGGCCGTGTGATTCCCAAAACAAAGTCCGCCTCATTACTCTACTTTTTCAATGGTAAGCTAAATTATGGTGGACGTGAATCACTCAACAACTAGGAGCAATGGGAGAAACCTTAATATGGGATGTCTTCGTCTGTGAATTCAGAAAGAAGTATACGCCGACCATTCTACAAAAACGAAGACTCGAGGAATTTCTCACCCTTAAGCAAAGAGATAAGATGGTCATGGAATACATAGAGGAGTTCGAGAGATTGGGTGTCTTTGTGCCCCATATTACAAACGACGATCGATTGAAAGCTAAGTACTTTATGGATGGACTTCGGAGTGAGTTTAGAGAAGCATTGGAAGCAAGAGACACAAGTACATGGAATAAAACCATCACGAAGGTGTTACGAGTTGAAACTAGATAGATGGCAATGAAAGCACACGAAGAGGATGCACCGGAACAACCATTACAATTGGGATCGTGTTCTAGCTTACAAGTTGGAGAGGCACCGACTCGACAAGGTGAACCGACTGAGAGTGTGACGCCCCGATCTTTCGGCGGCTTAGGTTTGTTTATATGATAGTAATTGCGCAATTTAAATTTATTTAATTATGTAGTTACATGATTTGTCTTGCTATTTCTTGAAATAATTATTAATATGACTTATATGACTTAATTGAATATGTGAAATATCTGAAAAATTGATTGAATGTATAACGTACGCATGAGTGTTTTGATCGTATGCCATTTCTTCGATATGAAACCTGGAAATTTATGAAACTTGAAGATATGATAGATTTGCATACTTTAATTGATCGTATGAGTTCGTGATTTAATTTTGGGATTTATGTGGCACACATATGCATTTCATTTTAATTGAGTGATGAAAATGGGGTTAACGAGCACTTAACGCGCCTTTCGTCCAACATGCATATCTTGAGCTTGGGAATTCGAATTCGAATTCCGTCACCTCCATTGAGCTCGAATAGGTGATTTGGACTCAATGGGACTAGCTTCGTATTTTTCTAAAATGGTTCGAGCCCTCGAAATTTGCCCGGAATCCACTTTACCTAATTAATCTCGTCTATGATGACCCTTACTCATTAAAATGCCCTAACTCCTTCGTTTTAAGTCCAAATTTGGTGATTCAAAGGCCCACATGCTCCTTACTTCAATCCCCATAAGACACACCACATTTAATTCTATAACTAATCTCAAAAGTTAGAGAGAAATGCCGAAACAATCGAGCCTCATGCTTAAATGACAACAAATGAACAAAAAGGACCTGCGTACCTACTAACACACCTATACCCCTATACCACCTACCTAGCCCCAATTGGACTCATTTTCTCTCCCTTTTCAGTCACCCCACCAAACCATACCCCCACACCACAGCAAACACTTCATCTTCTCAAGAAAGAAAGAGAAAAAGGAATCCCTCCATCTCCACCTCCATTGTTGTGCACCTCAAAGCTTAAGAACATCCTTATTTCTTGCATATCTCTTCAAGGTAATCGCATATTTGAATTCCTTGTGTTCTTGTGCATCTTATATGGTAAATATGACAAGCATTCTCCATGATTTTAGCATGATTGGAATTTGGGGGAAAATCTAGGGTTTTAGGAATTTCATGAATTCTTGCATCTCCTTGGTTCTTGATGGGATTTCCTTGCTTCCTTGATGTTTCTTGAGGTGTATATGTGAATATATGAACTTGATTCACTTGGTATTTGAATGTCTGAAGATATACCTTGAATGCCCTAAATGGGTTTGTGAGAATTTGGATGATTCATGTACTTCTATGCATTTCCATGAGCTTATGTGCATATATGATGTTGTTGAGGCATATCTTGGGTATATCTTTGAATTCCATGCTTGGGGCTGATTAAGGTAGGTTTAGGCTTTAATGTATGTGTTGGGTTTGAAGGGGGAATGCATGATTATATGACTTGGTGCTCAATTTGTGCAAGATATGTGTTAGATATATTGTTTCTAGAATGATTGAGTGTTTTAGTTTGGTGTTAGGCCTTGAATCCTTGTTCCCCTTCATCCCCTTCTTTGGTTTTAGTGAGATTATTGTGGTATGAAATGTTTATGAATGTTCTTGTTTCAAGAATGTGATTCTTTGACCCTTTATGCATTCATATATGCCAATTTGCCCTATTTGCGCCTTTGTGACTCTTATGCATGATTCTTTGATCGTTTGAGCTTAGTTTCCGTTTCTTGAATGCCTCTTAATGTCTTGATATGTTCTTTTATGAGAATATGACCGTTTGAATGTGTCTTGAATGATTTTGGTTATTTTTGGGTGTTGGTTTGGGTCCCCTACTGCTTAAAACTGTTTATTTTAAAATCAGGGCAATTAGCCCGGCCGGGCTATTTTTGTGAAGAAAATAGCCCAGGTAGGGCTAATTCTGTTTTTCTTGTAGTAACATTAGCCCGGCTAGGGCTAATTTTTGGGGCCTTTTGTGATGTTTTTCGTTCTGTTTTCGTGCTTCTCTTCGTTTGTTTGGGTCTTTCCTACCCCTATCATGATCCCTATGTGTTCTTGGCTTATATATGAGCATGATTTGTGATTATGTGAGAATTATGATCCATTTTGTTGTGATTTATGAAGATATGTGCTTATATGTACCCGAATGCTTGAAATGATGAGTGAACGATTGAACGTGATGGTTTGTGAACCCTAATTGCTTAATGTGCTCTATTTTATTATTCGTATGACTTGTGTACTTGATGAATTATGTTTCATGATTTTTATTGGTGAATTATGCATTGAATTGGATTGATTTATGAAAGTTATTAAATCGAATAGATTCGATCGCATGATTTATGAATGAAGTGTTTGAGTGTGAGCTTTTATGGGCATTTATTGTGCACATGAACATTCTCATGACATGATATTATTCCTTATGCATCTCTTATCCTACTCATTTCATTGCCGAGCATCATATGTGGTCATTTTGAGTCTCACGTCAACTTTCTTGCACAGATTCGGGTCCAGTGGAGACAAGGCCACTTTGTGAGGCTTGGTTCTTTTGTTTTGACTTCAAAGGTGGGTTTCTCTTCTATTAGATATGATGACCCGATATATATAATCCCAATGGGCAAAGTTTTAAGCCAAATTATTATA
>JBBMKE010425572.1:0-10649 GCA_037834125.1 Lippia alba | reverse complement strand
TCCGGCCAAGACCTGGTAGCCGTCCAGCCAGGATTGCCGCTGAAACTTCTGGGATGATAGTAATGCGTGAAAACGCCATGGAAATTAAGAGTCGCCCTGTAATAATTGTCTGCAATCGGAGGAATCGAACGGAAAGTCAGAAATTGCTGCTGCCCATTCCTTCTCAAAACGAACATGGCGCCTCTTTCACCTAACACCAATCGATACCCGGAATTCGACGCGTTTTGATCGGAAGTGTCACTGGTGTAATACTCATCATCGAAATCCGAATTCGTAGGAACGCTCTTCGTGTTGAGCACAAAACTCCCAGCTGGATTCATGGTGCCGTAAAACCTCCCCTGGGAGAAATTCGTCTCACTCCTCCGCGAAATAAGCGTCCCGTTAACCTCGATCGTCTGAGTGGGCAAAATAGTATCGGTAGGGTTCCCGAAACTCTCCCACAACGACGTCGCATCACTCCGCCGGAGAAAAAAATTACCAGTTGTTAGGACCGCGCTCGTCATTCACACCAACTCCACATTAGTATGATATTGTCCGCTTTGGGCCAAGCCCGCACGGATTTATTTTTGGGCATCCCCCAAAAGGCCTCATACTAATGGAGTTGGATGAACACTTATATATTGGACAATTTCATTCCAATCTTCCAATGTGGGATAGGTTTACTACTCAACAATCCTCCCCTCAAACCAAGACCACATCAATTGTGACCTCCCCTACAGG
This sequence comes from Lippia alba, assembly GCA_037834125.1. Classification (NCBI taxonomy): domain Eukaryota; kingdom Viridiplantae; phylum Streptophyta; class Magnoliopsida; order Lamiales; family Verbenaceae; genus Lippia; species Lippia alba. The sequence goes on along the minus strand of JBBMKE010425572.1, from coordinate 9,929 downwards.
GTCAATCCATTTGATCCGCCAACTATCTTGCACCGCCGCTACACCTTTGCAGGACACGCCGCTTGACCTCGTCAACGTCAAGGGAACTCTCGACACAAGGCATCAACCGCAGATCTCCAATTGCTAGGTCAGATGACCTGCTAAATATAGGTCACTTTGTCTGTCCTACCAAACATAGGTCACTCCTGCCAAACATCTTGTACTGCCGTCAAACCCAACGGGACCCGCTGCGTGACCAACACTTGCCAGGAAGACTTTCGACACAAGGCATACCACTGCAGGTCTCTGTTCTTGTCACACCGAGAACTCCTCATAACACGCAGTCCACCACTTTGATAAGCCCGAACCTGGGCTCTGATACCACTTGTTAGGACTGCGCTCGTCGTTCACCCCAACTCCATTAGTATGAGGCCTTTTAGGAGATGCCCAAAAATAAATCCGTGCGGGCTTGGCCCAAAGCGGACAATATCATACTAATGTGGAGTTGGGGTGAACGACGAGTAAGGTCCTAACACCAGTATCGTTTAAAAATCCATAAGCCACTCTATCGGCGAGACCTTCCGTATTATGCAGCAATCTACCCCGAGGATCACGGAGAACAAAGCCATCTGCAGCATCGAGCTGGACAGTGGATCCACGACGTACAGGATAGCTGCGAATGTCATACCAGACTATGGTCCTGTCGGGAATTTTGTCGAACCATATGGCGAGCACGAACTGGTCTCTGTTATTCCCCACTTGCTGAAAACCAAATGCGAAATCCCCATAAGGCGAGCGCCATGGATTGAAGTTTTCAGTTGCTGTGATGGAAGTTCCGACGGTGACGTTTCCAGTGTTCTGAGCAAGAATAGGGAGTGGGTATAGGAGTATTGTGAAGAATAGGAGGAAATATCGGAGGTCAGACGACATTTACCGAGTGTTGCAGATGTTGAGAAGCTGAGAGTGATTTATCAGTTGGTTTGTCGTTACAAGTCAAGACTGAGGTAGGCGTCAAGGCAAAGTCTTTCATGACTGGTTGAGTGCTATTGAATCTGACTTCATCGCCCCGTCTAGTTAAAATTTGACTTCAAGGCCGTAGAAACGGAGGAAGAACGGCAACATGGAACAAATACAATAGTTTCCTGGCTTTCTGACCTTGATTTCAAAGGGCTTAAATTCACTTTGGAGAAGGCTTGCAATTGATGGGTCAATGCAATCTCAAAGTCAGGCCCGCCATATTCGAATGAAGAATGGGGACAAAAATTCCCCGATTGTGTTGTTATGGTATGGCCGCCACACTGTGATGGGATTCCTCAATTTCCACATGATAAGTCCTTTCATTTTGAGTCTACTTGGACCGAGCAGCCGGAGTGTGAGAAGGTTTATTAGCGATGTTTGGAAGTCTAACTTGGGGCGTATAGATGCCGTTGATTCTTTGTTGAAGCGCTGAAAGAGTGGAATAATTGTCTTGAGAAATGAAGAAGAAAGATAAGAAAAGTGATGAGATTTTATTTTATTTGATTTGGTGAAGGAGAAAAAGAAAAAGATGGAAGACAATATACTAGAGAAAGAATGACATTTAATTTTACTAGTGAAATTACCGTGTCATTGCACATTTATCATTTATTTTATTTTGATAAATTTAGTTATTATATTTATTGAGTAAATTACTATATTAAAATTATTTAATTTAATTAAATAAATATAACAAAATTTTTAATAAATTATTTTGATTTTGTAAAACTACACATACAAAGTATTTTATTTGAAATCTCTCTTTCAAACCATATGCAATAAGTAAAAGCTCAAATTAGAAAAACATTCGATTAATAAAAAACAATCAAAATATATATTTGAAACTATGTTACTGTGTATGATAAAATATTTAAAATGAATAATGTAAATGAACAGATGCATATTAAAAAATATAAATTAAAAAATTTAAAAGATCATATAAAATACTATGTCTTTGGGTGGAGGGTGGCTGATCTGCTCATCGTGGAACTAGATCTAGGGGCAGGGGCGCGATTGTGGCATCAGTAGGCTAATTTTGGTGGGGGTAGCGCGAGGATGGCGGTGGAAGCAACGGTGGTGGCCCAAGGTAGCGGTGGCGGTGTCTTGAGAGTGGTATTACCGCCTTTATCGAAGACGACGACATTTTCATCTTCATCGCAGAAGACATCAGTTTCTGCTTGGTTAACTTTGTCGGACGGCTTCTGCTTGGTTAACTTTCAAGCGACTTCTGAGTTTGTCTTCTTCCCCTCTTCTTTTTTTTTTTTAATATTTTACTTATTTTTATTTTTAAGTATATAATATAGTGATATATATTATATGTAAATTTTCGATGTTATGTAAATGACCTAAAATTATGAAAATTAAAATTTATGTAAAATACATTCATCAACTTTTAAATGAGTCATAGGCCAAGTATAAAGTATATATGCCCCCATCAGCACTCTGGCGCCACCACGTCAGCTATATCCGGCGATCATTGTCTTGAAATTGATACATTTTGGGAGTTATTGGACACTTTTGTCGTCGGAGAATTAGTGTCATAAAATTGCTTATGGAGGTCACTTCGTGTCCCGATTTTGTAATTTCCCCCATTAAAATATTCAAATTTAGAAATAGAATATTGTTCGTAAAAATTTAAGTACTTAAGATTAAAATTGAAATATGAACTGAAAAAAGAAATAAGTAAGGGTATTGCAATCAATTTAGATGAGTGAGGAGTGAAATTAAATTATAAATTTGAATTGATAAGTTAGTATAGATTTTTTTTTACATGGAGAGTGAACTAAATTATTGTCAACTAAGAAACGGTTATTAATTATATGACTCTTTTTTTAATAAAATTCAGTCAATATTTATATGGATGAGATAAGTGATCAGGAAGAATTCTTTGGTGGTAGTCGAGCTAGAGACGGAACCATAATTCAATATAATAAGGGGGTGAAAATCAAAATATCAACAATGGAGGGGGAAAAATTCAAATTAAGGAGAAACATAATCATAAATATTTCAAATATATATATAAATATAATTTTTTTTCAAAGTTTTGGAGGAGGGGGCTCCATTGTAGCCGCGGATCAATCAACTTAAATTTCTTCTAACAAAAACTATTTTTTTCCCTTGTTTTTTTAGAAAGGAAAGAAGCATATACACCCAACTCCAAGAGTTTTTATTTCTAGTTAGTTCGTTATACAAGATTGTTCGATTAAACTACTTGACGAGATCACATGAACTGATGGTCGAACAAAATCTTCCATCCAATATCTATTGGACACGCAAGTATTATAACATATATTTTCTGATGTTCAAATCAGTCTACGGCAAGAAAATAAAAAATTTAGAAATCAAACATTCAATAAAGTAATTTCTTTTTTTTTAATGTACGTGTACGAACGTTATGTTGGTACTCAACATCAAACATGTATCACACAAGTTGGCACTAGATATAATTCTTGTATTAAGGATGTGGAATATTAGGCTTTCGAAGCCTTTAATAAAACTTTAGGCTTTAATTTTGGATTTGAGCAAAATATTGATTATTACTTGACTAGTAAGCCGCGTGATATGGTTTATGGCTTTAAATATGAAAATAGTAAATACGGGAAGAGAAAAAAAATAAAAAGAAGACCTCTCCAAACATTTTTCTCAAAGTATATTTAATGGTTTACTTGTCAAAAGCATAAAAGTGCAAGGAAATAACCCGGAAATACATCGGCCAGAATTTTCAATTTTGTAATCAAAGAAATAAGTTGCTGAGGAACGAACATATAATAGTCAAGAATGCATCATGGCTCATGCATGAAGTATTTTCCCCGTCAAACAGGAACTTGACTTCATCTTTCATGGCTGTCATCATCACATTAAATCTCTACGTTTGAAAAGTTTTGATTTCATGTTACATATGCAAGAAGCAAAGCATTCATTCAACTTATGGTTATTAATAGTGATATGAATACGCCGGCTGGGTTGAATTCCGTAGTCATCGAGACATATATCTCGGCTTCCAGGCCCTCATTGCACCACAAACAACCATGTTGCTATTGCATATACAACTCGCCAACCATTGATATGGGCTCAAATTATGGGTCTCAATCAAGGTATTTTAAGGGCCATTGTTAACAAAAATTAAGGCTTTATAACCTAATTTGTGAAACAAGATATGACCAAGAAGAAACAAGATATGACCAAGAAGGAACATGAAGTCTTTAATAAGATAAGAAATGTGCAGATGATATGTGAAACATAAGACATACATGTTGAAGTTTCATCAGGGGTCATACATACTAAAACATCGCATGGAGCAAAACAAAATGAAGCGGTCTTTGCTGAAAATTATAACAACAATATTGTATCTTGAGAAAAGCATAATATAAGAAGGCGAAAATATCTAAGATAAAGGGGCATCGTCGCGAGCGTTGGTGCCTGTAAGAGTTGTGTCATTTGGGACGAGGCCCTCAATATCTCTCAGTAAACACTGAACCACTTCATACAATTCGTCAACTCGTTTGTGAAGCTGAGGCATCCTTTCTTCAAATTGTTGCTCGGCATGTTGCATACCTTTTGCGAAAGCCTCGTCCACACGCTTTTGAACATCGTTTTCCAGCTCCTTATACTTGGCCAAAAGTGCCGCGTGTTGATATTCAAGTGGTGCATACTTTTCTTCATGTGCTTTAGCAGCCTGGGTAATATATCAGTCGGATATGATTATCTCGAAACTTTGATATAGAAGTGTAAATATTACCTGAGCAAAGCCTGTGGCGAAAGAGCAAGACCTCTCAAATCAATATATCGTAAGTAGTCTTTATCGACAACACTGATATTTAGAATGGCTGATCACTGATGCATTGTACCTCTCCCAATGTCCCAAGGTTAACATCTCACTTGTGATGGGGCCATTCAATATGCGTTGATAAGCTTCGTCACTACCACTGCGGTTCTTGGAAGAAGCATGGCCAGGCTGGTCTAGTGAGATGTGAGACTTATCCGCAACATCGATGCCATGTGCTGCATTGGATGAAGTAGTGCCTTGAGCACTGGCGGAGACGGGGGGTCTTGACCCCCCCTTCCAGCCCAACACCAGCCCAACCCTATTTAAAAAAAAAAATAATAATAATAATAATAATAATAATAATAATTTATTCTTTCCCAGCGCAGTCCAATCCACCCTCCCCCACGGCCCAACCACCCCAAGGCCTAATACAAATTTCAAAATGTAATTTCCCTCTCCATAGCCTACCCACAAAAGGCCCAACTCAAATTCAATTGAAATTTTTATAACTCCCACGGCTCACCCACCCCACAAAGCCTCCTAGATTTAAGAAATTTTAGCCCCGTCTCTAGAGAAATTCTGAATCCGCCACTGACCTTGAGAAACACCTTAAGATGCGGGGTTAGACTTATTCTGGTGATTTTTTATTAAGGCTGTGCCCGAAGTCCGTTTCCTAGTTTGAACAGGTTCTTTCTGTTTTTTGACCTGATTTTTATCCATGATTTCTTGATTCACGATGTCCGCTGCACACAAGATAAAACTTGATTAGTGTATTAAGGCAAATAAATGACGAGTAAGCAAAGAAACAAGGACTGAAATTTTTGCAGAGAAGAGAGAGAGAGAGGTGAACAGCAAGCTAAGAATAGCAGAACTTACGGAAAATTCTTGCATGCACCAGGATGTGGACCACGATGCATGCACCCTCCATTAAAAAATGGAAAAAAATATTTAGTTATTTGAAAAAAATATTTATTTATTTATTTTTAAAAATTTTTCATTGTTTAATTAATTTTTTTGAATAAAAAAATGGGAGGGTGCATACACCGGGGTCCACACCCCGGTGCATGCGAGAATTTCCCCAGAACTTACCGCCTTGATGGGATGAAGGAAGTTGATTGTAAACCCTTTTGTCTTGGGAATGGGTAATTCTAACTCGGGGCCGTTTCAACCAAACTTGTGTAACGAAATGGTGTATGTTTTATACTTATTGTGTGATTAGTTAAAAATTTAGTAAGAGAAACCAATCAAATAACAAATGACACTTGAATTTTTTATTTAATTGAGTTAGATCAAGCTAAGTTTGAGCTAAAATTTTTGAATGAGAAAAGAGAAAAGGAAGAGTTTTGTCGCCTTTCTGTTGGAGTTCAGGCGCTGAATCAGAGTATTAAACTAAAGTAATCATGATGGTGGAAAACTGGAAACTAAGAAGAGTAGAGTTAATTATTACCCGGATAAAGTGAACTTCAGCCAAGTAATAATTAGGGGACTCATTGATATGTTCTGTATATGGGTCTCAATCAAGGTATTTTAAGTGCCATTGTTAGCAGACCCCATGAATATTGTGAAAATCCAGATATTAACTCGGTTAGTGGGTAGCTTAGTGGTAGCACAACCAAGGCCCATTCTAACTAAGGCAATAACTTGAGGTTAAGATGAGGACACGTGTAGGATGGTGATAAAAATACTATTCACTATAAATATCTTCTACTCATTAGTGAAAGGTAATTGAGGAAAACTTTATATCCTTAATTCCGTGTGATAAATCTCTTTTATTTGGTGATCTGATTTAATTTTGGTGAGTATTCGCCGAATCTATTTCTTCTTTCTTCTCTGTGTTCTGCCTTCTAGCAGCCTAGACTCCTCCTTTTTTAGACCTGGAATCCTACTAGGGTTTACCACTTCTCCGAATCCGTATTGAATTCTGTCTTATCGTTTCATCTATTCTCGTACTTATCCTTAAGATCTCATTCCTTCTTCATCACGTCATCTCCATTATTCGTAACCATCTAAGTATCCTTCTATTAGCAGAGTTCTAGGAGCGAACGTATCGAGTGAGCTCCGAATACAGCTCGCTACACCTCAGCTCTGCTCGTGGTTTCCAGAGGAGCGAGCTCTCTCCGTGAGCTCCTCTACCTAGTTCATAGTAAGCTGATTCTGTTCATTCTAATTCTTCAAAGGCTGGCCACGTGTCATAAGTGGGTAGGACTCCATCAAATTTAGTGGAGGATTTACACCAAAATTAATTCTGACGTGTCCTTCTTGTGAAGTGTTTTTATATTTGTTGGGCAACTAAGAGATTATATATCACCGCAGAGGAAGTTACATGTGATATAAGAAGGTACGGCTTCTTGTCGTATCACTTAGGATGTTGCTTAAGATAAAACTTGAGGGTAGCTAGATGTAATTTTCCCAACAAACAAATTCTCATTTTTGTAGGCAGTTTAAGATTTTTTTTAATATATTAATTTTCTTTTATTTCTTTATTATTATTTTTTGTCTCATTTATTTCTTTATTATACTTATTAGATTTTATGATGGTTTATAGTATGTTACTGTATTATTAAAAATTCTTAAGTTAATACTTATATAAATAAGTTTATATTATAGTTCAAGCCCAATAACTTTTTTCGTATTTCTGTTTATCTTCTTTAATTTTTGGATTGACCTCAAATTGGCGCGAAAAATCAATTCATTTCTTAGCAAAACAAAATAGGGTTTCATGAAAGAAGAAGAAGATGCAGAACCAGCGGCCACAAAAACATTAAATCGGAAAATAGTTGACAAGAGTCTGGTGACGCGTAGTCTCCTGATTGGATGATTAAGTATAGGAAAACAAGTGATGATTTGGTTTATCTTTAAAATCACGAGCAAATTTTGGATATAGAGTCGTGGATCCGATCCTAGCTAGGAAAATTCTAGTGTGTGATTATGATTTATGAAGCCTCTTTCTTTCTTTCTTTCTTTCCTTCCTTCCTTCCTTCCTTTTTTTTGTTGGTTTTCTGTTTTTCGACTAATTAATAATTTCTATTGATTCTTAGTAGATCAACATGATATGACTGGTAAATTGGATTTCCATAGCTGTTTTTCTGTAAAGGAGTCGGATTAGTCAGCTCGTTACTAGCTTCAGTAGCATTACAAGTAAGATAATACTCAGCATATAAATCTCGTTGTTAGTATCTTATGTTTCATAATCATAGGCAAAGTTCACATCTTTAAATCAAGATAGGCTTTGTAAAGAATGCCCTGTTACTTCCATGCCTATAACAACTACAGCTAGCTAGTTATTAACCTAATTTCCGTTGCAGTTCACACCATGGTCTTCCTACCCTTTACACTGTATTTGTGTCAATCATATGTCTAGTTTATCTGAAATATGCGTACTAATAATGGTATCTTTTGAATGTAGATTCGTGTATGTGAAGGGACATATGGTTTTTAAATATAATATCCGAAGGTTTTCTTTTCCATTTCCATTGTTGTCATCTTTGAATCTCCTTTCCAAGAGCAGCGAGAATAGACTCTACTCTTTATAATTGGTTAGGGATAATTACGAATGACCCCCTGAGGTTTGGTGAAAATACGGATTCCCCCTTGAGGTTTGAGAAAGTACGGATTCTCCCCGGAGGTTTACATTCTCTCCCACAAATTCCCCCAACTATTATTAACGGCGTTAAGTTTTGATGACATCAACAACATTATTTTTAGAAATTCCAATCCTATCCTTGGGGGCATATTGTAATAATATTAAAACTTTGGTGGTTATTTTGTAATACTATTGAAACTTTGGGGGGTATTTTGTAAAACTATTAAAATTGTAATGATATATTTGTAATGTTGGTTAAATTTTGTATTTTTAATTTGAAAATTTGTAAGTTTATTTAAATTTAGTTTGTTTAAAATTAAAAAAAATTGTGACGCCCCGATCTTTCGGCAGCTTACGTTTGTTGTTTGTGTTGGTAATTGCGCAATTTAAATTCATTTAATTATGTAATTATGTGATTTAGCTTGGTATTACTTGAAATATTTGTCAACGTGACTTATATGACTTAAGTGAATATGTGACGTAATTGAACTACTTGAAAATTATATGAACATATATGATGTGTTCGCGTGCCGATGCCTTGCCTTTTGAATTCGGAAAATTGTAAATTTTGAGTATGTTGTGTATTTATGTGTTATAAATGAAAATATGTGATCATTGCATTTTTCCGACCTCGACCGACCATCCGAAATTCACCCGGAACCCAAACATACCCTTATGCCCGCCTAAATGACCCTACCCATATAAATGCCCATATCTCACTCATTTCTCAACCAAATGGGACAAACTTTGGACCCAAATACTCCTTACATAATACCCTATCAGCCTTAACCATTTCATTTTCCAATTTACACTCCAAACCCTCCAAATATCAGCTGCAAAACCGAGAGGCCACTATTCATCATCTTCCACCTCAAGCCATCACTTTGATCTCTTTCTTTCTTTCTTTGACATGTGAGTATAGAATCTTGTATGGCATGATTTCCTCTTTCATTTAAGTGTCTACATGCATGAATTAGTGGAAGTTTGCTAAGGTTTTGAATTCTTGGACATTTTTTAGGGTTTGAGCATGATCTTGTGCTTATATGGTTTCCTTAGTTAATTTCCTTGTTTCAAGGCATGCGTGAGATCCCAATAACTTCCTTAGTGCATTTGTGAACTTGTATTTTATGGTAGTTGAGCATTCATGAACTTGTCATTAATGAATTTGTTGGGGAAAATTGGAGAAACGATCACACTTACACCCTTCTTGCTCTAGTTTACGTTCTAGCTCATTTCTTTGCAAGATTGAGCCTTAAATTCTTGGATTGATTGTCTTGGAGCTTGCCTTGATGTGTTAGGGTGTTTGTGGGATTGATTGGAGGTGTTTTTAGGGGTTAAACCAGGGCTGAGAATCAAAATTCCCAGCCCTGGACGGGGTAACGACCGTTACCCCATTTTGTGCATTTTAGGAGTAACGGCCGTTACTCAAGGCAAGGCATCCCCTGTACCAGGTAACGGCCGTTACCCACTTTTGTGAAAAGTGGGGGTAACGGCCGTTACCCCCCCTGCTTGTCTCAATTGGTGTTTTTCTTCGTTTTCTTGCCCGGTTGGTTTGTCTCCTACCCCGATCTTGATTCCTGTGCATTG
>JBBMKE010425561.1:0-10649 GCA_037834125.1 Lippia alba | reverse complement strand
AATTATTATAGTTATTGAAAACTACTTTTAATGTTCAATCCATGAACTACACGTATATAATGCTGACAAAATTTGGCGCATATATAGTTTTAGTATGAATAATCGTTTCTTGTGTTTCAACTTTCTAATTTTATATTTCGGAATATTGTAATTATATAGGTTTGCAATTAATTATATATTTAATTCAAAAAAAAAAGACATCGTAATAAGTAAAATTATTACCCAATTAGTTCTTCTCACTTTCAGCCAGCCAGAATGACATATGAGATCTAGCAAGCTGTAGATTTATATTAAGCCTTGTGTCATATGTGGTCCATTTTTCTAATTTCTCCTAAATTAAAGTAAGTTTAAAGGAAAAATACATAAATATGTTAGTTGAGTTGATAGGTGTTCACGAACACTTCTTCTAACTGCCGTTCCTCTCGTTTATTACTTTAGCTAATTTTATGAGATATCAATATAAATATAAGTACAATACAATATAAATATAGCAATATAATTTTTTTTTAGAGAATCCTTTATATAAGAAATATTTGATATAATATCTTAATTTTGAAATAACACGATGATCAAATAATACCTTTAAAAATATTTGTGCGATCGTGCATTGGAGATAATTGATAATTCTTCAGTAATTGAGTCTGAATCTTACTCGATTAAACTAGTATGATGAGATAATAAATATTTCATATTTTTTTCATGTCATTGGTAGTATGTTTAAAAAAATAATCAATTAAATGACAAATACATACATGCACTTGTTTTATGATTGGTTGAGATTCAATTGACCCACATCTACTTTAGAATTTTCCGTAATCCTAGATCGTAATTGCTCGATCAAGTCAGTATGATGAGGAAGCCGTGTGTTTAGTGTAAAATTTTAAAAGAATAACTAAGTATGATACTCGTATTTTATAAATTGTCCAAATGGACGGAGCACAATTGATTAAAGTTTCTCCTTAATTAATGATTCTCTTTCTCTACCAGACCTAATTGAAACTGTAATTAGGTGATCATTTTTCCTGGAAAGAGCAAAGAAGAAATGATAGTATGTGATTCTTGGTTTGAAATTAAGAGTAATTGGATTAAAACTTAAAAAAGACAAAAACATAATTAGATGGTTGCCACCAGGCTTTTTCTACGATCCCTTATGAATCAAGTCTGACATCATCTTATTAGAAGAAAATGAAGTTCTATTTTTTTAATTATTGAACTAGTAAATCCCCTCCGTTATGTGCACAAATAAAAAAGTATTATTATTTAAATATATTAAAATTAATTTTTATATTAAATATATTTTATAATTATTTTTAATATTAATTATTAAATTATAATAAATAAATAGTTAGCATAAAATATGAGGATAAAAATAATAATAATTACATTAAAACAATTAAAGTGGGGGTGAGAAAACAGATTAAGGAGATATTGTTGAAGTAATACAAAAAAATTTTAAAAAATTAAAAAAATGAAAAATACTAAATGAAAAGAAAAGAGAAGAATCGAAGAGTTACATGAGATCAAAGTTATTTTTATCTATTTCTAATTTAATATATATAATAGTATAGATTATATATTAATGGTGCATCATATAGAAGAATTACTGGGCCTGTATATACTGATATATTATCTGTACTCTTAATTAATGTGAGATTTTTTAATGCTGTAAAAAATTTGAGGATATGATCCAAATTGAGTCTAATTCTTACCGATAATTAGCTCGTTAGAAATTAAAAATACCTGAGAATCGGTGTTTCCACATGTAAAAGGATGCATGAGAAAAATAAATAAAATGATTATAACATATTGAATTAGGAATAATCTACAATTATTATGAGATAGAATCACATTATAAGCCATGATAGTATGATACTTTGAACTTGGTGTTGGGGACTCCCCCATAGGCTCAGTTAGGAACCCAAGTTCAATCGCTGCTCGGAGCTCCTCAATCCACTAAAAGTAAATTGATAGAGAAATATTAAGTTCAGGTAAAATACGAAATCTGATAAAGCACTTCCTAAATAATAGATACTAAATTAGTAGGACGTATCTAGGATATCTTTTACATGAAGAAGAAGAAGGAAACAAAGTTTATATAATAAGTGGAGAAAAACACGGCAAAAAGAGGGGGGAAAAAAAGAGCCAATAGGAAGAACCATCAGCATAGGGGACCTTTTTCGAAAACTTTCCATGAGTTGAAAAAAAATTTATTTGCTCTCTATTTTTAAAATTATTCTTCTTCACTACCCATATGAGAATTATAATTTTTGTTTACTCTCCATTTTGTACAACACATACAACATATTGCTATTTAAGTATGCGATATTGCGATCTAAGTACGTGATTCTTGAGTTTTTAAATCGTTATATGTTGTATGTGCTGTACAAAATGGGGAATAAACGAAAATTATGATTTTCATATGGGGAGTGAAGAGGAATAATTTTAAAGCAAATGAAAATTTGAGTCCATAATTAAGGATTTTTTTGGGAATTTCCCGTCCGCATAGTTTCTTCTTGTCTTTTTCTTTCAATATATATGTATATATATTTGGTCTATTATAAGTTAGAATTGAACTTTTTATTTTTCTTTTTTTTTATATTTCATTCATTATGAATTTGAATAGAATTATTTAATCACTGAAATATAAAATTTTATTTATAAATAATCGCTAGATCAAAAAGAAATACCAATATGATAAGTCCGATTAAACAATCATAAAATGAAGATGCTAAGCTATAACAATTGATAAATTTATTTTGCTTTCTAATCATCTTAAAATGGCCCTACCCTACTTTAACATCTTTAATCAATTATATTTTAACATCATTCAGTTAATACTTTCTTTTTATCAGTGATTTCTTTATGAAGTTGATCATAACATGATTATATAATCATAATTATATATAATTTATTATTATTATTATTATTTCTTTTTCTGTTACTTTGACATATATTAATTAATAATTAAGTACGAGTTAAAGTGGTGGTCGATAATGAGTTCTTTTCCAACTACCATCAAAAGTGATTTTAATTTGATTTTTTGAAAAGTAAAATTAATATTAGAAACTATGACAATTTGGGTATAGAATTAAGTTGTCAATCTGATAATAATCATGGATTAGAAAAGACACATAAATTATGAGACTATTGTCATAATTAATTACTTTAGTTTAAAGCTTTTTATCGGTTCCCTGCAAATTAAGTTTTAGATATAGGGTTGTTAGTTTGTGCCTCAAGTTTGTATCCCACAGTAGAAAATTAGTTTGGAAAAGGGTTTTCTATCCTACATTGGTTATTTGTAATAATTTAGGGAGGACCTAACCCTATAAATAGACTCCTCCCCCTTCTAGCTTAGTGCATCGAAACAAAGTCTCTTTCTACTTTGTATTATTTCTTAAGTGAAATATATTTTGAGTAGTGCCCGAGGACGTAGGCTAAATTGGCCGAAATTCGTAAATTTGGTGTTTCTTTATTTATGCCTTTTAATAGTCTTTTTTTAGTTATATTTAGTTTTATTTTGCCTGATTTTTCCTTTGTGAATTTTAGACATTATATTTCTAAATATTATTCGATGCTTCCGCAACAGGGGTCACGTAGATTTATCATCGATAATGTAGCTTAGTGTTTGATTCTATATTATATTAATTAAAATTTTGTGTTTAATCTAAGAAAATGTAATCACTATTAATAAGTAGAATTTTATGTGATAATTAAAATGATTCGAATTTAAATAAATCAAGTATTTAAAATTTTAATGTCTATTGATACGGTTAATAATTAAAATGTGTGAATAAATGAAATAAATTGTAAAATTTAGAAAAAATTTAATCTTCCAAACTTGTTTTGATTCTATGTTTTTTTTTCTCTTTTTGAATAATTTCATTTCTGTGTTTCACCACTACATACATTACCACAAGAATAAGAAAATTATTTATATTTATATCACACTTTTTTTTTTAATTTTAACAGTAAGAGATTAATAAAAAAAGATATCTATAGACGTGGATAATTTAATATCATGTATAAGTTAACAATCGTCTATACTCTTATATTAAGCCTAATGTCATGTATAAGTTAACGATTCATCTATACTATAATCTGTTTGTTTTCTTGTATTCTTTTCTTTTCTCTATATATATATATTTTTTATCATCACTCTATTCTTTCAATTTCTCTTTTCTCTCATCTTAAATTCTTTTTCTTTTCTTTTTTTAATATAATATTTATCTTTTTTGCTTATATTTTAAATTTTTTAATTAATATAATATTATCTTATGCTATTTATTAATTTATCATAATTTAATATTTATATTAAAAATAATTATAAAAAATATATACTAATATAATAATTAATTATTTAAATAATAATTATATTTGCATACATAACGAGTGTGCAGGGTTATTAGTATTAATTACCGATTTTGGAATTATACAAATAAAAGTAATATCGTGGATTATTCATGTAAATAAAGTCATATCTCGCCATAATTAGTATAATAAAAAAAAGTTGTGTCATATCAATCCAACATGCAAAATATATTGTGTCAATTGAGAAATATGCACGTTGGAATATTTGGAACATAGATAATTACTTTTTTTCGTATCCAACCATGTCATCGTAATTGAAGCGAGAACCTAATTAGAGTATAAATTGAGATTGATTGTTTTTTCTGGTAACGAGAGATGATATTGAAAATCGTCCCATGAGAAATGTAATATAAGTTATTGGAGATTGTTACGCTTGTTTTAGGAGATTACGATCCACCATATTTTTAGAAAAAATTAACATGAGTAAGAATAAACCTACGAAGATATAATACGAAATCCCGACGAATTGTATTGTATGGGACTTGCCCCTGAAAGAATTGTAAATAGGTGTTGGTTGTGTCACGCAGCGTTTTTTGAATCGAAAAAAGAAAAGAACTGATAACTCAATTTTTTAAGTTACTAATTAAACAATTTTAATTTGATCTTTTGTAAAGTAATTTTTTATATATAGAAAATTTGGATTTCAAATCTTATTTACATAAATTCAGACTCTCTTTTCGTATTTGAACCGAATATCTGTTGGCGCAGCATAAAAAATTACGACTCTAGATTCATAATGCAAAACTAATGCTAAAATTTAGTAAATTATAATAAGCTTATAACCGACCATTATAAATTGTGCTTTAAGTTCGAAAATATTCACGATATGGAATTATTTAACAGTTTCTATTTCCAATATATTTCTATTAGCAAAAAACTTAAAAATATATTCTTAAATGATATGCTTTAATTAAAAATTGATCTTAAGTTTAATATTTAAGTGGCTTTTGAATATGTCTCGCTCAACCATGAACGCAACTATATATCAGCTAGAAAGTTAAATCATGCAAATAATTAAATAACGATACATAAATGTTGGATGGGAAATTAAAAAAATTAAAAATAGATATTCCACGTTCCTTTGTCCCTTGCACATTATTTAATATTAGTACAAAAATGGTTTTGAAAAAAAAAAAAAGTGGGGACTGGGGTCTTCATAAATTAAGAATCCAACACCATGGGTGAAAGTGAAAGGTTGAGTAACGATACAAGAATTTGTGAATGGTACAATTGGTGGACACGTTTTAGATGTCCTCGTTCAAGTGTAGCAATCAATTAAAAAGAAAAAAAAAAGTGTAGCAATCAATTATTATTATTATTATTATTATTATTAGCAACTAAATTCATCGTGAACTAGAATTTTAATTTTATACCACTTTAATTTCTAAAATTTCAAAAGTAGTAGAAAAATTCCTAATATTACTAATCTTATTTTAAATTAGTCCCTCAATAATTTTTTTTATCGAAAATGTAGCTGCATACATTTTTTATAATTTATCTTGAAAATTGTTAGTTTAAACGTACAAGACAATGATACCCTTAACAATCACATACTTGATACACATAAAATAAATTCTGTCATATTATTACATAAATAATCATTGAGGAACTAGCTTGAGACATATTAGTAACATTAATGACTTATCTATTACTTTTGAAATTTTAAAAATTAAAGTGATATAAATCCAATATTTTAGGAATTAAATATAACATGTGTTTTAGCTATACTATAATATTAATGAGAGAGAGACAAATATGGTGTCATCGACTCTTGATCTCTTTTTTTTCTTTTTTAATTATTTATTTTTCTTCTCCACTACAACGTGTCAGTTAATTCACACTTAAAAAATATGTTAACTCCACTTTTTCTACCCTCAATTTGATTCTTTCTTTTAATAAACTTTTTAATATTTAATATATCTTTTTTCCTCGTATTTTGTAATCTACATTTTAATATTTGTTTATTAATAAAATATTGCGATATTTATATAATTTAATAATTATATTAAAAATAATTATAATATATATTAGTATGAAAATTTTAATTTCAATAAAGTCAAATAATAAAAAATATTTTGTTACACATGCCTCCAGGTTCTAGTAAATAATAACCGTCCAATGATGTATTTTAATTGTTTGATATTTTACTATGCTTAATGTTTTGTATTCAGAGGTTTGATATACCTAATTATAATCTGAACGATTTTATCATGGTATTTTTGTCAATAACTTCTCATATTATTACCTACGTTTTTATATATCTTGTCGGCGTTCATTGGATATTTGGATTCAGGGGATAGAAAACAAATTAGCACATTTATTCAAACAACTTTGATGCCACATAAAGTGACATAATATATATAATACATCAATTAATGTGAAGCTCAATTTGGCACACACAAAAATCATGTGAATAAGTCTCACATACAGTAGAACCACTTCTGAAGCATCTATATTCCATATCTTTGTGTATAATGCATAAATATTTGAAGAAATTTCATTTTATCGTATTGTGTTTTAAAATTTCTTAAAATTTAAGAAAAAACAATTATGTTATTGTATTTATATTTGTGCCCCACAAATTTTTTTAGTAAAGTAATTATACTTTTTTTAAAGAAAGTAATTATACTAATTTTAGTTGGTAGGATTTTTGAGTGACATCAAATTTAGCTCATCTATACAATTTGTATTTTTTACAACTTTTTTGTGATTGTCTTACACTCAAATTTCGATTATTTATTTAAAAAACAAGGAAAAGAAAATCTTATGGCTCTTAGAATATTGGTTTGGAATCATGTAAATTTTAATTTTCCTATTTTTTTTTTTGAATTTGTGAGATATGGACTAAATTAGGAATGTACATACATTAAACTGTTTTTTTTGTAAATTTGAGCTAGACGAGCTGAATAAATTGAAGTCGGTGATGATAAAAAAAAAATAAAAAAAATTCAAACTTGAATACTTTGGTAGATTCAAAACCTTTGCTCGAATTTGGGTTTGAATTTGGTTCGAGTTTGAAAAACATAATTCTTTAATATGTTAAATTATAAATTTAATATATGTTATTTATATAAATATAAAGTAACTTAAAATAAGATAAATTTATAATAGTAAGTGATTGATCAAACATTTAAATTGAAAAAAAAAAACCGTAGCGTCAATTATTATTCGATCTCCTTAAATACTTTCACAATTTGGACCACGCCATTAATGCATGGTACTATGTGCATTAATTAGTGTACCTGTTTATTTCTCGTTTATGGGGACATACACTTTTGTTGTTACTTCGAGAATTCTATTAATAATCTCAACCTCATGAGGGAGATCCCCATATCAACCTTTCTTTAGCCAAAAGAAACCATCTCATATTAGAGTCAAATAGTTTTCGAAATTATAATTTTATCGAGTTGTGTTGTATTAATTTAAATATTTTTATTAAATATATTTAATAAATTTCATGAAAAATTAGGATAACTATATATATGTTTTATTTGATTTATTGTGTGTGTGTTTACGTGGGTTGAATTACACATTGCATAATTTTAATGAAACCTCGGTAATTATTGGACTCGGGTAGTCGAATTAATTCATATTATTGTGTCATTTGATTTTTTATTATTTTTTTTAAGAAAAAGGCATTTTGAAGAAATTTTGGGGCCTTAAATTAACATACTTCTTTTTACGTTGGTGGAATTCTTTTCGTTAATAAATATACACATCACTGGTTAGTAGATTTTCCTCAATACCCGAGACGTTTGCTACAGCTCTCAACAATGTTATACATAACATTTATTGGCCAATTATTGAGATATAGAGCAAAAAATATTATGATTATAAAAAGGAAATTTAAATTAATTTTTCATTATCTTAACCATCGCACTTAATAATACAAAGTTAGGATCGGAGGGCAAGAGACAATTTCTTAATGGTCAGTAGTTAAATACGATATAACCTATATAGTCATCAACATATTTAATTTATACATAACTACATCACTAAACAACGTAATTAGATAATTTGACAAATTTTTTAATATTAAAAAAAATTAACTTAAATTAACTCAAATTCATAATAAATAAGATACGGGTCGGTTGTTGGGTTTTGAAGGCTCTAATTGGCAAGAGAGGAAAACTTGTAGCAGCACAATCAAGAAGAAAAAAGATGATAATAACTCAAATAAAGCAATTATTTAATGGAAAAGTTTGACCTTATAATGACGTGCTTAGGCATTATTATGATTTATGACTTAGCTGTCGGTCAACAACCACCTGTCATTCTTGTCTAAAAGGGCCTTCTTTTATGAACCAAAAATATCTTATTTTTGGACTATATTTCGAATTCATATTTTGATATTTTAATTTTGTTTTTAGTTGAGAATTTCCAATAATTATTAAAAAAAGTAAAAAAAGTCAAGTTTTCTCTACGTGGTACACCCAACTAATTACATAATTAAAATATTAATACACTTGTTAAATAATTAACATTGTTTTGTTTTAATATTTTTGAATTACGTCTCGGGCATATATTGACACTTGATTTTTTATTTAAACCCAAAAATAGAAGCAGCAGTTGTGGTGGATATTACACTACACCCTTCTATTATTTAGTACAAAAGTAAATATATAATAATAATAATAACAATAATAATAATAATAATAATAATAATAATATTATTATTATTATTATTATTATTATTATTATTATTATTATTTAGAACTTTTATAAATAGAGGAAATAAAGGTGAGTGGCTTGAGTTGAGTAAGCCCACATGTGTTGGAGTTGGACTACTTTGTATAAATTTTGGGCCTCCAACATGAGTTAATTTTTTTTTTAATAAAAAACAAATATATAAATATATAATGGATAAATATTGATAAATAATAAATATTTATTATTAAAAATAAGTGAAGTAAGTATTGTTTATATGGAATTAAACATTCAACTTGTTATAATTTCAATGGAACAAGCAGATAACTTACTAGTTAGTATCTGCACCCATAAATCCCGTTAAGCTATGTTTGAGTGTGTGGAAAAAAAGATTGATAAAATTCAACATCATAAGTAATTATAGTTTCTATAATTAATTATATATATGTTAACGTATATACAAACACACCACATAACTGTGACTTCGTATTTGATATGTCTTACTTGATAAAAATCTATATTGCCGTGTTTGTTACTAAACATTATACATTGCAATACTAGCTATATATTTGAAATAACAGCCACATTCTATTAGTAATTTAATATGAGCCTAAGGGCGACAAATTATTATAGGAAATTAGAAATATGGCTAAACAACTATTATAGTGCAAAAATAAATAGCTTATATTTGCAATTCCAATATGTTAAATGCATGTTGATGAATTAGATACAGATAAATCCTTTATAGCATTCTGGATAACAATATCCAACATCTCATTCGATATAAACAATTTACATGTAGGCCCATAAATATCCAAATCTCATCTTTTATTTGTTTTTAACTCTTTTTGGTCAACCTCATATTTTATTTAGGGAGAATTATATTTTTCCATTCAAAGTGTCTAATTTTTTATACTTTACTACTTTAATTTTTTAATATTATTGATTGCTATTTAAAATATGATAAGTATTGTAGTTCAGTATTTAAAATACTTCTCTTTCCATTTTAATATTTTCTTAAGAACGAAAGACAATTTAAAAATACTTTCCATAAAAAAAAAGGTCTTAAGAACCATCCCCATAATTAAACGGCCTAATTTTTGTGTGAAGTTGTTAAATTGCCTTCTATCCTTGAAAAAAACACTAAAATAGAAAAAAAAATATATTTTAAGTACTACACTGCAATATCTATCATACTTTAGGTAGTACTAGACTACTAGGTGATACTAAAAAATTAGGATATCTAACTGCAAAAAAGATAATATTTTGAATAAGAAAATATAATTAACTTTTTTATTTATTATTATACGTTAGTAATGAAAAAATTAACCCAAACTTCAGTCAATTGTATTCAATTGATCTTATAAAAAAGTGTGTTATGCTCGTATTTCATTTGTCATTTCTTTTTCTAAATTTTATATATCACACCATAAGTATATACTATTTTTCTCTGTTGTAGTTGAATCATTTTTGAGCTAGAATTCTTGATAATTAGAGTCCTAATATATATTTATTTTGTTATATATCTCATTTAATTGAATTCAAATTGAATCGTGATATAATTAATACAGAGGAATTGCAACAAAAACAAGCAAGTTGGCATGTAAAAAGAATTAATTTTTTTCATGTATACA